>BRYC01000264.1:24558-35194 GCA_030267985.1 Parmales sp. scaly parma | reverse complement strand
CCCCCCGCACCTCCCGCAAACGTCCGCGAAGCTCCCGTCGCTGCACCCAACAAGCCGATCCTGCAGCAAGAACGCGCACCCGTGGCTCAGCAAGCTGTCCCTTTCCATCTCTCCCAGCCTGATCCCTCCCCCCCTCTTCCTGCCCTTGACTGGTTGTCGTGTGAGCTGGTTCACCGCGCCGGTTGCTCGGACCTGGCTCTTGTCGCTGACCATGTGCCGGAGCCGCTGTTACAATAATTAAATATTGATATAATATTGTTTGGTGAGTTAGATTTTTTTATTTTTGAACACTTTCACTCCACTCCACTCAAATCACTACAAATCACTTACCTGGTAGTACACCACACCCATGTACATGTCTGCCTGCAAGTACTGGCCGCTAACCCCACTGTACAAAGGTTCGCTCCCTAGATGGTGGTAGCCCTTGTCTATGAGCTCCTTCCCAAAGTGCTCCACTGCCCCGCTGTCCCCCGGCTTCCCGTCCACCCCGTAGCTCTCGAACGGAGTGCTGTCCTGAACCGCCTTCCCGTGCAAGGCCCCTCCCTTGGCAGCCATCGACTCGATTAGCATACCGATGGTCATTCGCGACGGAAACGCGTGGGGGTTGATGATGATGTCTGGGGACATTCCGCTCGTCTCGCTGAACGGCATGTCTTCCGGGGGCCAGAGTATGCTCATCACTCCCTTCTGCCCGTGCCTCGAGCTGAATTTGTCCCCGATCACGGGAGGTCGTTTTATTCGCAGCGTGATTGAGATCTTCGTCAGGCCGGCATGTTTACTTTTTGCTACCGAGCCCCCAGACCTGCCGCCAGCGAAAATTGAGTGGAATATTGTAATGTGTGTATTGTAATGTAAATTTATGGTTAGTTGTAGTGGCTCGCATCGTTCACCGCTCGCCAGCAATACTCACCTACTTGGTACACCACTGTAGCCTACTCCCCCCGCAGCTCCGTTCAGCAACCTGACCAGCTGCACGCAAGCCCCCTCGTGCTCCTTGTGCTTTCCGACCCTTCTGACGTTGGTAACTTTGTCCAAAATGGAGTAGAGCGCGTCCCCCTCCTCGACCCACGTGCCAACCTCCGGCAGGCCGTCGAATCCAACGGAGCCGCCGGCCGGATTCTCCTCGTCGCTGTTGTCGAAGCAGTACCTCCCGGTCGTTGCGGCGGCACCTCCGCCCCCCTCGTCCTTGAGGTCCACGACGATGTTCTTGTAGACGCAGCCGGCGCCGAAGCCCCTCTCGTAGCTCCCCTTGTTGAGGATCATCGCGTCCTCCATGTCGAACCCTGTGTACGACACCACGGCCACCACCGCGTTGGTTCCGTTGGGGAACTCGTCGAAGCCGAACCCTGCCAGGATGAATTGCATTGAATTGAATTGAATTGAATTGAATTGAATTGAATTGAATTGATTTTTTTGATTGGATTGGATTTGAATTTAGTTGAACATTAATTCTAATTCAGAACAATGACCATCACTCAACTCACCTCTGTGCCCCTTGGTGCTGACCACCGGCCTCTGCGGGCTCATGATTCTGTACATCTTGTTATCCGCCCTCCCGTCCCAATTGTGCACCGCCGTCCCCATCGTCTGCTTGGCCATCTGGCACTGGTACATGTTCCTCGGGCTCTGGTTGTAGTCGCTGAATGGCGTCGCGCTCGCCAGAACGCTGAGCATGAAGGTCGGGGAGAGCTCGTTGTGGTACGCGTCCTTGGGAGGCTTCTCGGCGGAAGTTATGCTCACGGTTAGGAAGGACTGCTCCAGACCGCCGATTAGCTCGATGCCCTCGCCGGGGTCTGCGTTGTTGCGAGTTTTGCTCTTTTTGCTCCTTTTGCTCCCTCCGTCGAACCAAACGGGCCTGACCACCCTTCCCATCCCCCCTGGCCCAATGTCGGCAAAGAGAAACAGCCCCGGAAACGGGCTCGTGGTGTCGCTCGCCTCGCTCCCCTCCTCCCCGGGTGGAATATACGCAACCTCGGTCGTAACAGGAATAACAAAGTTCGGTCTTTGTCCCTTATCTTCCTCGTCACCCTCCTCCCTCTCGTCATACGCGCTGTCCCTCTCAAACTTGAGCCCACGGACCTTCTCCCTCCTCAGGCTTTTAACGATGCTTTTCAGAACGCTCCTCGTGCCGTACCCGGCGACGACCCCGTCGATCGTTACAGGGTAGTACTCGTCGCTGGGAAGGATCGGGTTGGACGAAGGCGTCACTGGGACGATTCCCAAGGCGGTCAAGTAGGCCTTCATCGCCGGCAGGGAGTAGGGGACTGTGGCGAAGTTCTTGGGGTTTGGTTCTTGTTCTCGGGGTTGGGGTTGGGGTTGGGGTTGCGGTTGGGAAGAAGAGCTTTTATTTTTGTTTTTGTTTTTACGGCTTTTCTTCTGAGCGGGAAATTTTCCGAGCAGCGCCTTAACGAAATTCACGCCTATTGCTGTTTCTTCATCCCCAGCACAATCTACAACCCCGTTATGGTCCTCGCTCCCCGCCTTAACCAAATCGTTCTCCCAAAAATACCTCAAGTAGCTCATCCCCCTAACACCCCCCCCTCCCCCCCTCTTTTCCTTCAATGTCGCCCCCTTCCCCCCCCCACTCCACTGAAAGCACTCCTGCGGCCTAGGCGTAACGATTTCCGCCCCCTGGCTCAAATGCACCAGCAGGCCGCACGGCCCCCCGTCGGGAGTGTGCACCGGGCAGAGAAAACCCCACCCTCCACCGAGGAGCTTACGGACTTCGGTTGTCTTCATCTCCGTGAAGAAGGCCCCCCTGTGAACTGACCTGTAGTGGGCCATGTGCCGGAGGTAGTTGAGCCTGTCTGCGAGGACGCTGTATCCCGTGACCTGGCTCAGGTCGAGGCCGGAGCTCGACACTAAGTTCCCGGTGGAGAGGAGGTGGGAGATTGGAGTCATCAATGATGACGCGCCGGAAGAACTCAGCATTTTTGGAATGTACGAGTTTGACGTTGTGCTGGGGTTGCAGAGGTTCTTCATGAACTTCATGAGGTTTGCCGTGACGTCAGCGGTGGTATTGGTGGTGGTGGTACCATCCCCACTCCACCCAGCCCTTCGAAAATCCCGCATGATCGTCTTCCTGCAGCTCGTAACGTAGTCCTCGACCCTTTCTATAATCAGCGGTCCAATGATCTGCCCAGGCGTGAGAATCTCAAGGTTTGTCCAGTCGTCAGGATTGTCCTGCGCCGAGCGAGCGAAGAAGGTGCGAGATTGTGCGCATTTTTAAACGAAGAATATTTTGCATAGCAAGCAAAAATAAAAATAATGATAAACGTTGTGATGTTGATTTTGATGTTGAGTAGGTTAGTGAAGGACGTGGACGTGGACGTAGCCACAAATCTTAATAGAAATTTCGCGCTGAGTTTGGTACTTTTTCTGTTCCAAGGCGAGCGGAGACGGAATGAAACTCACCTCCATGCAGCTTCCTGGAGTGGACGGTGGGCTCGCTAGGCTGTACACCCTCTTGACGAGCTGAACGAGCTGGTTGAGCTTATCCGTCCAGTCGTCGTTGTTCACGAGGACGTACTCTTGGATGACTATCGATGCGACAGTTGCGTCGGGGTACAGGGCGGAGTCCATCAGGGAAGGCATCAGGAGGCGGAGCTTGCTGCATAAGCCGAGCGAAACATGCGAGATTGTAAAAGGGCATTACATTTTTAATGAAGGACGAGGGAAACGAGCGAGGCAAACGAATAGGGGGGGTTAGCTTAGGTTAGTTTGTATGGACGTAGCCTTATGCGAGCCTCATGTGTGTAGCAATTTCGCGCCCTTCCCTTCATCGCTGCTCGTCTCGTCTTTCCTCTCAAAGCTCGCTCTCGATCGCTCACCTTCCAATAAACTCGAGCGACTGGAGGGAAGTTTGCGCCGAGGGAGGAGCGGACTTTAGGAGGGAGAGGCATCGGGAAGTTAGGAAGGTGTTGGGGGGGGAGTTCGGGGAGGTGGAGGTGAGGCGGGAGTAGATTTCTGCGTCGGAGATTCCCGTTGATTTATTGTTTGTTGTACTATTGCTATTGCTGCTGCTGCTATTGCTGCTGCTATTTGTTGTTGTTCTCCCACCACCAACACCACCAACACCACCAACACTACTATTTACATAAGCCCCGTGAGACAGAGCCCTCAGAACCGTCACGACCGGCAACAGCACCTCCTTCTTCCTAACCAATATCCTCAGCGTAACCCCCCCGTCAGCCTTGTAATGGACAGTGTTACTAACCGTCCCAACCCTCCCCCCCGTCTTCCCACACCTCACAGTAACCCCCAGCGTGGTATACCCCTTCCCCCTGTTGGTGTACGCGGCCCTGTTCAGCGCCAAGGGGTGGTTCTTCCGCTGCATCTGCAGCAGGCGCACGAGCTTCTCGTTGCCGTTTATTAGGAAGTGGGAGCCGAAGGAGGACGGGTCCTCGGCGGAGTTCAAGGTGGAGGATTCTTGGGAAGGGGCGGAGGAGGACGTGGTCGTGTAACAGAGGGGGGTGCAGCCGACCATCGTTGGGAGGAGGCCGAACTTTTGACATATTGTTACTGTTTTTCGTGTATCTGTGGGTGTAGTATGGGGTGTGTGGGTGATGGGGGGTGTGGGTGATGGGTGATGGGGGGTGTGGGTGTGGGTGTGGGTGTGGGTGTGGGTGTGGGGGTCAACAATATATTCAATATTCAACAATATTCAATATTCAACAATATATATTCAAACACTCACCATCACCCTGAACCCTTGCCGCATCCTCCTCATCATCCTCAACCTCCATATCTCCCTCCCCCCTCTTCTCCCCGGGGTAGTAAAACCTCTCAACCTCGTACCCAACATCCCCAAAAACCGCCCCGGAGTAACTAATTCCAAGCTCGCGACACATCCTCGGGCTCAGAATCTCTCCGTTCGTCCCCGGCACCGTCGGCCGTCCAAAAGTCAAGGACTGCACGTGGATCGTTATTTTCAACGTTGGCAGTGACGGGTGGAGCTTGGAGGATGTGGAGGGGTCGACAGCGTTTAATAGGAAGGGGCGGCGGCCGCCGTAGACGCCGCAGCTGGAGCCGTTACTACTACCGCTACGACTACCGCTACTACTACCGCTACTACTACCGCTACTACTACCGCTGCTACTGCCACTACCACTGCCACTGCCACTGCCGCTACTACTACCTATTATCCGAGGAGGGTTGTGCAGGAAGTGAGAGGTGCAAGTCTGCAAAGGGTTATCTAGCGGTGGGGGCGGAAAGTTTCTGCCCCAGGACCCAGACCCGGAAGACACCGACGAATCAGTTTCCAATTCTGGGGGGAACACCAGGGGGGAGGACAAGTAGCCAAGGCCGGACGAAATCGCCCCCTTGGACCCAAACAATGCCGAAATGGACTGTGTGTGGCCGGAGGTGAGCAGTTTGAACATTTCGGACGAAGTCAGCGCGGGGGCAACGGTGTTCGAGGAGGAGGTGGAGTGCTGGTAGGGGTCGAAGGTTGACTTGGCGAGGAGGTTTGCCTTGTAGGTAATGTTCTGGGTTGTTGGGTCCTTTTTGGGGAGTTTGGGGAAGGGGGGGTTTATATGGATGGGAGTTGGGGTTGATGAAGGGAGTGGGGTTTTCTTGGGGGGGGACTTAGATCTCTTCTCTTTCTTCTTCTCCTTCTTCTCCTCCTTCTTTGGCGTCTTTTTTTCCTTCATCTTCCCGAGAGTCGAGTCGATGTTTTTCTAAAATGGGTAACACACACTTGGGGTTGGGTTAATTTGATGCCGAAGTTCAATCTACGTTGGAGTTGTGATCAATTATCAATAACAAACTCAGATTTTCTGGTCTCCTCACCTCCTCGAAAAATATTTGTCAAAAAACCTCTATGTTATATACATCCCACTGAAAAGTTCATTCCAGCAATCTTTGGCCCTGTTGAAACCTTACCCCCAATATGACAGCGTTTTGACCACTTCGGATCATGTCATCATCAATATCTTCCATTCTGAAGGAGAATGTATTTGCAGTCGCCCTTCTGACTGTCGTATTGATTGCTGGGGCCGGCCTTGGCGTGTTTGTTTTGTTAAGTCATCTCGGATTGTATGATCCATTCAAAATCTCAATCTCCCCCACACAAATGAACGGTGTGAACCGTCCAAAAGCTACTCTTACTTTAGAAATGGGCACAATTGCCATGGCCCCCCGAACAAGTAATTGTAATTCCGAAGACCACCCCCATCTCATAGATGACAACAACAAGCTTTCTCCGAAGCGAAATTTGCGATCAATAGCGAAGGATGATTATGATAAGTCCCCCCTGGGCTTAACTAGATTGTCATCATTATGAGAAAGAATAATAGAACGTAGATAAACAAAAACCACTGTAGAAGTTTCAAACAGAAAAAGGTATTTAGGCTTCCATTTCCTTTCCTTTCCGGAACCACCTCTTGATCCGATTTTTGTGTCGCCTTCTCCGGCTCACTTTCCGCCTCAACTTTGTAAAAAGTTCTGGGTTAATGACCCCATCTACATTCGCATTCGATTCCTCATCTTTGTCCTCGTCCTCGTCCTTCATGTATGTGTCCATGTCCATGTCCAAATCCAAGTCTATGTCCATGTCCAAGAAGTCCCCATCCCGAACCAATTCCATAACCAACTGCTCACCCACACTGACCGGTCCGTCCCTCAGCAGCAGCAGCTGGTCGATCTGCGCGTTCGTCGCGCAGCTCCTCTCGAGAATCCTCTTGCAAATCTCCTGCGTCAGCCCCTCCTTCCTGATTGCCGGGTTGTAGTCACTCAGCTCGGTCTTAATTTCGTTCTCGTACTTGAGCCAAACCTCCTCCCACGACATACCCTCCCAGCTCCACGTCCCAAACTCCTTCAGGTGCCTGAACCCGTCGAACACGTATGCCAATACCCTCCCTGGAACTGTGCACCGCTCCCTGGCGTACTTCTTCGCAGCGGTGCGAGCCTTACTGGCGATTACAGCCCGCTCCTCCAGCGTCAGGGTGTTGTCCCGCTCGACCTTTAAAAGTGCCTTTGGGAGGAGCTCGTGGTACAGCCGACGGGTCTGGGCGTTGTCCAAATCGCCCCACAGCTTGTTTTTGTTTGAGCCGAAAATCGACCGGAGCTCGTTCACATTTGTGTAAATTTTTGAGCTTGAGGAGGATGAGCTTGAGCTTGAGGTTGAGGTTGAATTGGTGTTGGATGGGGAGGATTGGAGGAGGGTGGATGTGGAAAGTGGGGCAAGGGAGGATAAATATAGCCGCGGAGTGGTGTGAATGTAAGCTGTGCATGTCAAAAGGCAAAAGACGGCGAAACTGAGGAGGACCATTGTGAATTATATTCTAATAGGTATGCATATAGAGAAGCAAATAGCAGGAAAGGGGCTATGGAAGTTGAGAGGGATGTTATTACGTTGTAGTTAGTAAATACCTCTGGACATGACTCGAAAACAAATATTCCCCACGTAACCCCACGAAACCCAACTTAGTCCAGAAACTCCTCACTTAAATATGATGATGAACGACCCCATGGCCGGCATCGGGGAGGGGGGACCGAAGGAGGACACAAATACGAAGACGATGTTCGATCAGCACGCCCACATGTACAACCTAAGCAAGATCGACAAGGCCCGGTCGCTGCTTTCAATCGTGACAGGTTGCTGCACTGGCATTCTTGGCTGTACAGGTTTCCAGGGCTTCATGCTCTTCTTCCTCTCCCACCTTTTCATCTCAGTGTCGATCTGGCTAGTATCAATGAAGGGAACTTACAAAAACTACGGTATCCCTGGGTCCAGCATTCGGTCGTTCCTCTCTGCAGATCTGCAGAAAAGCGGAATGAGCTTCACGCTGTTCTGGACACTTTTTTATGGTCTCTGTTATCTCTTCTAGCTTCTAGCATAAAAACAAAACACTAAGAACATTTATAGATTTTTCCCAAACCTACTCCTCAATTCCTAATTTATAGTTGCTTCGAGATGACGCTAGTCGCGTACTCGGCCAGCCTCAATGCTTCGATAGCGACGTCAATGCTAGCAACGTCGTTCTCCACAAAATCACCCCGGAAAGCCTTTATCACTTTCATTTTCAACGTCCAGTAGTCATCGCTGTTGACGAAGAAGTACGGCATCATTTCGGGGTCGTGTAGGCACTTGTAAGCAATCTGGCTCTCCTCCTGCTCGCTCGCCGGCATGCTGAACCTCCGAATCTCCTCCATCGTTGCCGGATTCCGGACGATTCCGTGGCTGACATTGCCTCCGCACCTATCCGCCGTCACAGTAGCAGAGATCCCGGCCAAGCTGGTCATCGTGAATCTGCGCCGAGAGCGAGCAAAAATAATTGAGTAGGTTAGTTCAGTAGTGGTTGTAGCCGTCTGTAGCCATCGCAAAGTTGCGCTTCGCTCGCTCACCTGACTTTGCTGAAGTCGGTAATTTTTCCAATTTTCAACTGAATGCTATTCTCCTTGTCAACCTCAATCGACTTCAGGGTGTCCACCCGAATCTGCGCCGAGCGAAGCGAGGTGCATTTTTAATGAGAAGGGCGAGCAAAACGAGTGAAAGCGAGTTTTTTAAAAGAATTGAGTGGGTTAGTTCTACATTTCGCGAGATCCATTGCTCGAGATCCATTGATCGAGTCTTCCTCAAAGGTTCGCTCGCTTCGCTCGCTCACCCCGAAAAAATTTACCAGCAAAGCAAGCTCGTGGATGGCCATATTTTTCAGCATGCCTTCGCTATTCCGCTCGAAACACTCTCCCAGCTCCTCAATCGCGTAACTATTGTTGTGAACAAACTCAATGTGGCCATTTTTCCCCTCCTTCAGCGTTTTTTTTACGTATTCTGTGACGTTTTTGTTGTAGCCTGCGCAAAGCGAAGCGAGATTGTGCGCGTTACATTAGTATTTGGGTGTTTTCTCGTCTTCCCACAAGGCTAGTTGTGACTAGCTCGCTTTCGCTTGCTTGCTGCTCGCTCACCTACGAAAATTCGGCAAGGAATCGTTCGTGCCTTGGCCAGTTCTCTCATCCTGAGACGCATTGCAATTGAGTGGAATAATATAATGTTATTTAGTTGTGGCTCTTCTTCTCGCCTTCCTCAACGCTTGCGAGCGAAAGAGTGTTTAGATATTCGCTTGCTGCTCGCTCGCTCGCTGGCTCGTTTTCCTCTTGACTCGCTCAAATCACTCACTCACCTTCTCAAAGCAGAAACAGACTCCGCACCAGGCTTCTCCAAAAAGATGCACTTCGCACCATTATCAAGGCAAGCCTCAAACATTGCCGGAGAGTCTCGAGCCCGGGTGGCGATCAGGCACAAGGTGGTGGGGGGAAATGGAGGAAGATCCGAAACTGACTCCACGAAGGTGATTTGGGGGTTCGAGCTCACAAAGTTTAACCACGAGCGAGGGGCCTTGTCACCAAGGGAGACGAAATAAGGCTCAACGATCGACACGACGTTGGCATTTGAAGTGGTCATCTTCTGCAGCTGATCCACGTGGTACCAACCCATAGACTTTTTCGGAAGCCCGCACCCAACCACAACAACACTAATTGAATCGAATGTGGATCGTGGACCTGTGATGGATTTTCTCGAGCCAAGGTGCAGGATTAGGATGAATGCCAGCGTCCAGCTGATAACGAGGAAGAGGTGGAACGCATAGTCATCACAGATATTGATAAGGTTCATTCGGTATCTATATGACAAATTGATTTCAAAGTTCCCAATTGCCAAGATATGAAAAAGGGTTTCAAAGCCCGGACCCAATGATATTCTCCAACCCCCTTCCCCCGAATTTTACCCTCAAACCAACTGCAGTCTGAAGCCCGGACCCAATGATATTCTCCAACCCCCTTCCCCCGAATTTTACCCTCAAACCAACTGCAGTCTTCTCAGTAGTCGAATACGACAAAAACCACAAACAACGAATGTCTACACTTCAACCGAAGCACTGCAAAGTCCACATCGACTTCATAGATGATTACGTTTCCTCTATCGTCCACTCGGTTCTCTCTTCAGATCCCAGATTCACAATTTTGTCCTCTGGTTCTGCTTACGATTCTGACTCCTCCGCTTCCTCTTCCTCTTCTGCTCCCCCTCCTCCTCCCTCGGCAACTTTCTCCTATGCCGACTACGAGAATGTACACTGGTCCTCTGTCCTCTCCAACAAACTCTCTACGTGCAATTTTTGCGTTCGCAAGGTGAGCGAGCGATCTGAGTTGAAATGCATTCCATTTTCACTAAAAAAACAACAACAATTTTTTGCAGGGAATTTCACGCAAAGCGCAGCTCTCCCTCTACACATCGAGACACGTTTCCAAGAACCCGACGTCGATCTTGTCATCGGCTGTACCAAAAACGATGATAATTGAGACTTGGGCAGCGTTTGACCAATCCATCACAACCATGACACTCCCAAACGGCCAAACGATTCAATTAGACTCGGCCACAATGACGCTAAAAGAAAAATTAGAGCTCTGTCTGGGCCCTCTCCGCGAGCTGTTTGAGTTCAACCCGAATGACGATTTCATCCTCAAGCCCAGTGCCACGAACAAGGGCGCGGGGATTGTTGTTTGCAACGTCTTCGAGCAGCTCGAGGAGGTTATCAGTGATACCCCAGACATTCGCGAGTGGATTTTGCAAAAGGTGAGGAGCAAAAGTATAGTAGCTCTCGAGCGAAGCGTTGACGTGCACACATGTTTTGGACCGTCC
>BRYC01000264.1:5983-24507 GCA_030267985.1 Parmales sp. scaly parma | reverse complement strand
AGATGCGCCTAGCCGAATCTGTCACCTTGTCCAATTTTGAGAGTAAAAAACCTCCATACGTTGGAGTTACGGCCGATTTGTAGTTCGTTTTTGTTTTTTTTGTGTTTTCAAATTGAAGTGCACATGACCATGATCTGGACCGTCCCTGAACAACCCTCTCGCACAGAAAGATGCGCCTAGCCGAATCTGCCACCATGTCTAATTTTGAGCGTTGGAGTTGTGGTCGATTCGGTGATTTACCTTTTTTTGCAGTGAGCTTCACAACTAGTGAAAAAATTCTCACCCCCCGGAATTCCAATCCCAATTCCTCGGCGCACGCAGTACATCTCCCGACCCCTCCTGCTAAACAAGCGGAAGTTCCACATCAGGGCGTACGTGCTGGCGATGGGTGCGATCAAGGTGTATTTTTACGATGAGATTCTGGCCCTGTGCAGCGGTAGCAAGGTGAGCGAAAAAATTCAGGAGCTGTGAGCGAAGCGAGCCCTAAAGAATCGCTTTTAGCGAAAAGATGCGTCTGGCCGAACTAGCCACCGTGTCCAATTCTGAGTGTCTAAAGGCATTGTGCGTTGATTTGCCTTTTTTGCCTCACTACATTTCGTTGCCGCTCCAAAATCTTAACACAACTACCCAACACACGCCACACGCCACACGCCACACGCCACACGCCACACGCCACAGTACAAAGAAAACAACACTTCAGACTTGTTCGCGCACATTACGAACACTGCCTACCAGGCTTTGGACCCCAATTTTAGAGAGGAGGAGTGCGTGCTGACCATGGCGGACGTGGAGAAAGTTTTGAGAAGAGGAAAAAAGGGTGGGAAGGCAGAGTGTGATAAGATGATGAGCGACATGAGGGAAATAACCAAGGAGCTTTTTGCGGCGTACAAGGGTGAATCCACCGTGTATCAGGTGAGCGAGCGAAGCTACACCCACCCACATCCACTACTGAACTAACCCACTCATATTCGGGCAGCCTTTGGACGGGTGCTTTGAGTACTACGGCATCGATTTCTTGGTCGATGAGAATTTCGATGTGAGCTTGCTGGAGGTGAATCCGAGTCCTGATTTCAAACAGACGGGGGAGAGGCTGGAGTGGCTCATTGGCGGTTTGATAGAGGAAAGCATAGACATGGGAATTGGTAGCTTCGACAAATATGAGCTAGAAAACAGGAAGCGAAATTGGAAGTTGATTTACGAGTCACAAGCGAACAGTAGTACGGTAAAACGGAGCATGACGTTGTCATGAAAATTTTCGGTTCATTTATGACTTTCCTTTTCTTCTCCTCCCTTCTCCTCCTCCTCCTTCTCCCTGAGTTTGGGTTTCCTATCCTCCAAAAAGCCGCAGAACTCATCAAACGTTACCAGCTCCCAGCTCCCTTCCCTGACCCTCTCAATAACCTCGTCCACAAACATGACGCTCATTTCAACAACGATGTCATCCAACCCCTTCAACAGCTCGATGGCGGTGTCCCTCGTGAAATTTAGACAGTCGATGATGTCCTTCATTCTGACCCGATCGCTAACGTCGTGCGGCAGCGCATCGAACGCTTTCTTCAACTTGGTTGTAATTTGGTTTTTCTGAAATAACACCAGAATTAAGGGTCCAACGCCCTTGCCAGATTTTTCCAATTGCAGTTTCTTGCACAGCTGGGGGTGAGGTGACGTTAGTGTTAGTGTTAGTGTTAGTTTTTTGAGTGTTAAGAAAGGATTCACACCTTCGGAATTCTTTTCTCAGTGTCTTCAACCAGCAGGCCACGCGTGTCAATGTGGTTCTCAACGTGCTCGAACGCCTCACAGCTCACAGGGTCGTATGCCGTGAATCTCAAGCACCCGTTTAACCCTTCCGTGATAAGTTCGACGCAGAGAATCATTCGACGATTTGAAATTTTCATTCCTCGCTTGAAGATTGTGATTCCGTCTTTGCTTGAGAACTGTTGTACAATTGAGTTCGAACTATTGCTATTTGTGCGCTTCTGGAGCCTCTTTTGGTTTTGAGCCACGGCGTGGTCACGTCGAAGTTGCCAAACTGACTCCCTCGCGTCGATCTCGTCGGTGGTGAAACTATCGTTGAACTTGAAAGTTGCAAGACTTCTAACGTTTGCTACTGACCGTGTGTCGTCGATCGCCGAACTAAGGCGAGGTGAGGCTAACGCTTCCGATTTGTTTGGAGACAATGATAATCCCCCAACAACCTTGGTGAGCCGGTCAGTGGCGCTCGCTATTTTGAAGACCATCGGACGGGAGGTGGAAGGGTCGACTTCTGCAATTATTAAATTGTCAATAACTGACTGGAGGTGATCCTTTCGCCTGGACGTGCCGGGTCGTGGGACCTTGGAGTGGGCGGAAGCTGTGGCACGAATTGGGTGGGTTAGCTTAGTAGTGGATGGTTTGCCGCCTGTAGCCATGTCGCGCACTTCGTCGCTCACCTTCATAGTAGCGGGAGAATTCTGGGTCGTAGACCCTTAGGCGGAGGAGGAGGAGCTCGTCGTTGGAAGTGTCCTCCTCTGTATTGTCATCTTCGCCCCCATTCCCCTTCGTCTCCTCAAATTGAAATGTGTTGGTCTGCAACGGCGGCTCGGCCAGCACATCGATGATGAACAACCGGCCGTCGAAGTTCTTGCTAGTTTGATATAAAGTCGGCGGAGGCTGCGCCGAGCGAAGCGAGATTGTGCGCATTTTTAGCGAAGCACGAGTGGGTTAGCTCAGTAGTGGATGTAGCCCTCCCTGCATAGCAACCTTTGCACGGAGTTTCGCACTATTTGTGTGGCAAGGCTCGCTCGCTCACCATGCTAAGCTCGGGGGTGTCGTCAAACGAAATTTGAATCCCTCTGCACACTCTGACGAGCGTCGCTCGCTCGAGCAGATCAAGAACGAGTTTCGCGTTTCCTTCCGCTTTCGATGTCGATTTCGATCGGCTCGAAAATGCCATTGTCTTGAGCTGCTGCTCAGTTATAACTCGGTCGTACTTCTTATATGAGAGCTTGTCGATAGCTCTGAAGAGAACAGTCTTGTGGATAATGTGCCGGATCGCAGTGATGGTCACCCGCTTGTCAGTGTTGCCGGGTCCAAGTAAGGGGATTGTTCGCTCAACAATCCCAACAACTTCTTTCTCCAAGTCTTTTGAAATAAGCCCAGTTTGGGAGAAAGGGACGGTGGGAATGTGGTCCAACGAAGGGAAGTTTGCTGAAAATTTCTGCTTCTTCGTTGGTGATTGTGATTGTAATTGCGATTGTGAATGTGATGATGCGGCTTTTTTCGAGCTGCTCATCAGTGAGGGGTGAGGGGGAACGAGAGCCTGCTTGTCAATCGAGTAGGCGCTCGGGTTCTTCGAACTTGGCACTGATGATGGGGGGGGGGGGGCAAACTTGGGGTTATTGCGCATGAGGAACTGCGCGAGGAACACCAAGGGATCTAGCTGGTCGTCAAACTCGGGGGAAAGGTGCTCGTCGGCAGAATTTTTGAACAAGAACGAGGCTAAGCAGTCGAGAGGGTCCGAGGGGGACAACTTGTAGGTGTGCTCCAAGCCACGGGCAAGAATTTGGTTGAGGTTCTTTGCAAAAAAGACTTTCAACTCAACAGATTGGGTCTTTATGTCATCGAGCGGGTTGGGTGGGGAAATTTCGTGCCCGCCGTTTGATTCTATAGCAGATGAAAGCGCAGTGAGACCGGGGAGTAGGGTTGGAAGGATGTGGAGCTCAGTGTAGGAGGAAATTCGTGTTGCATGAGAAGTTGGTTCTTCAAGGTTCAGTCTCCATGAATGAGCCCATGAAGATTTCATCTCGGACAAAGGGTCCAAGGAAGGAATGAATATTTGGCGGTCACACATGGTGGAGATATGTTATATGTTATATGTTCGAGTAACCAAATGCTCTAAAAAATGTTAAACTTAATTAATAATCACGTTTGCTATATATAGCATAGGTGGTTCGGGACACTTAGACAAGAAATTGTCAAGCTGCCCAAAGAGAAAATCTTTGCTAATGTCTTCACATGGAGACTCGACGAAACTTGCTGAACTGCTTCTCGCAAATATGGTAGAGGATCGTAAGCAAAATGCAGAGGATAGAAGAGAAGAGCGAATGCAGCATGATCAAGCCATGCAATTCCTTCAGATGCAGCTAGTGCAGCGAGGCGAAGAACAGGCTCAAAGGGAAGTAGCTCACCGGATTGAGATGAAGGAGCTAAGTGAATAACTGCTACAAGATCATGCGAAGGGATTACATCTTTTGCTCCCGGTCTGGACGGGGGATTGCGATTCATAGGTGCATTTTTCCAACACACATTTGAGAAAATTGTTGCCGATTCTACGGGCATGATGCATATGAGAGGACCCAAACTTATCGGGGGAACTTTGTGGGTGTTTATCACAGTAGAAGCTCAACTGCTGCCGTTCGTGGCATTAGAAATTAACCGACAGAGCGAGGGAGTTAACGAAGATGATTTAGATATGGTGGAATCAGTGTTGTTTGTTCTTTTAGGGAGTTGGGTTTGTTGCGTTGTGGCCTTCGCAGCAATGATCAAACGCGAGTACTGGCACACCTTTGTCGGCGCACAGACGGGGTGGCAAATGGTGATCGCTACGTACGAAAAAACTGACGACCCGTTCCAAAAGATGAACGCGATCTTCACGAACCACATTAGCATGAGCCAGCGGATCAAGAAGGACGTGATAAAATATATGGCGGAGAATTGGGAGGAGCATTGGGAGGCTGATGATGACAACAACTGGTTCACACCCGGTTTCATTGAGAAAATACCCTCGGAGTTCATTCCAGAGCGCAAGGTTGCCGAGCTGGGGGGGGCTCAGAGGAGGAGATCGAGTGTCGGGAGCGTGAGAGAGTTTGTGAAGATGATCAATAATTAAATGAAAAGTTAATAATTTCTACATTCTCTTCAGCACCCTTATTCCTAAAATATCCCGCATGACCACCTCGATCACTCCCTTCGTTTTCGTTACCAGCATGACCCTCGCCCTCTTCACCTCTGCGTCCTTCTCACCGGCCACCGGACAGTTCTCGTAAAACTGGCTGAACGATTTGCTCAGCTCGTACAAGTAGCTCGTCAGCAGGTGGGGGTTGAGCGTTTCCTCCGCCTGCTGCAGCACAGTGGGGAGGCTCAGCAGCATCCTCGCGAGCTGTTTTTCCATTTCCGTCTGCGGATTGTGCGCCATTTTTAATGAAGCAAGAGCAAAACGAATGGAAGCGAGTCAAAAGAATTGAGTTGGTTAGTTTAGTAGTGAATGTAGCCGTCTGCAGCCACTTCGCGAGATCCATCGCGAGTATGCTCGTCTTCCTCAAGGCTCGCTCGCTTCGCTCGCTCACCTCCAACGGAATCACGTCAACGTCAAAATCGAAATCTTCGTCGCCCAACTTTCTCAAAATACCGCATATTCTGGCGTAGGCGTACATCATGTACGGAGCGGTGTTCCCCTTCAAGCTCAGCATTTTGTCAAAGCTGAACTCGTAGTCTCGGGTCCTGCTCACGCTCAAGTCCGCGTACTTGACGCTCCCGATTCCCACGGCCCTTCCGATGTCCAAGATTCTCTCCTCGGTGTAGAAATTCTCCTCATCTAAGTGCATTTCGGGTTAGTCGCTTCGCACTCTTTCATTCTGTCACAAGCCTCGCTCACTCTCCGCTCGCTCACCTCCGTACTCCAATACTCGCGATCTGAGATCCTCAGTGGCTCGCTTAACTGCCTCGTCCAACAAATCCATGAGCTTCACCGTGGTCCCCTCTCTGGTTGCGAACTTCTTCCCCGTGTCGGCCGACTTAACAAGTCCGAAGGGCACGTGGACAAGTCGAGCATCCTGCGCCCCCTCCCCTTCCCCCTCCCCAACCAACCCCCCTCGCCTGGCAACGTCGAACACCTTCTCAAAGTGTCCACCCTGCCCAGAATCGGTCACGTACAGAACCATCTTTGCCCTCTCCCCGTTTGGGTCTCCCACCCTGTTCCAGACTGCCGCAAGGTCGGTGGTCGGGTACATGTACGCGTTGTCGCCCTTCCTGATGATGAGCGGCGTCTCCGAGGCCTTCTCCTCGTCCGAGAGGGACTGGTAATTTTCGCCGAAGCAGCACAGCGCTCCTTCGCTGATGGTGGCGATTTTGGCGCTTTCCAACTTTTCGCAAATGACAGGGCAGAGATCTCTGTAGTAGCTCTCCCCTCGCTCAACCAAGAACCCTCCGCTTCCCCCGTTGTTGTTGTTGTTGTTGTTGTTGTTGTTGTTGTTGGATCGATTTATATTCTCTTCGTGCTCCTCCTTCGTCAACGTCTTGATCCCGAGAGAATCGTACACTGACGAATACTCGATTCTGCTAATGTCGACGAGCTCCGACCACCGCCTTCGGATTTCTGATTCGCTGTTGCCATCCTGCAGCTCCACAACATTCCGCTTCGCCCTCAATTTGAAGTCGTCGTCCTCGTCGAACTTCTTCTTGGCGAGCTGGTAGAACTTGACCAAATCTTCGACGTCGTAGGAGGAGGTGGAGGAGGAGGAGGAGGACTCCACCTCCTTCAAATACTCCGTCAACATCCCGAACTGCGTCCCAAAGTCGCCAAGATGATTCAGCCTGACCACACTCTTCCACCCATTGAACTCAAGCAAGTTGCTCAAAACGTCGCCAATGATTGTCGACCGGAGGTGACCGACGTGCAGCGGCTTGGCAATGTTGGGGGAGCTGTAGTCAACGATGCACGTGGGAGGAGTTGCTGTTGCTGTGGAGGAGAGAGCGAGAAAGGGGGAAATCGTCGCTGGGAGAGACCCGCGGCTAACGCAGTGGCCGAGGTACTCGTCGGTGTACTTCAACTGAACGAAACCGGGGGGGCAGAACGTTGGAGGCTGGAAGATCGCTGGGCGGCTATTGCTTGGGCTCGGGCTGAACAGATCCGGGTGATCTCGTTTCAGTGATTCGATTATCTGCTGCGAGACCTCCTCGGCCGATTGGTCGATCACAGGCTGGGGTGGAGGCGGAGGAGGAGGAGGCGGAGGCGGAGGCGGAGGCGGAGCCCCGTCTGGAGCCCCAATTTTCTTCTTCTTTTTCTTGGTAGGCTTCTGCGCCTTTCTAGCCAGCATGAACGGCGCGGTGACTTGGAAGTCGCCGAACTTTTTAACGCTATCCGGAACGGAACAGGTGGATGTTGAGGCGGTGAATTGTGGAGGGTTTGGAGAGGTTGATGAGGCTGACACTACTTTGTTTAGAGTTGTAGCTACTAATGGCTGTAGATCACCAAGGGTCATTGTGTGGGAGGGGGAGGAGGGGGTGTGGGAGGAGGGTGGAGAGGAAAAAAATTTGGTTGCTCTAATGTGTGGACCATGGGTGGGGGCACGGAAATGAATCGCAAGGTTCGCTAAAAAGGATGTAGAGGACCTCATCGAAAAGAACAATGTTAGCAAGACCGAAGTGAGGTTTGGCATTCAGATTTTATTCTTATGGTGTGAAGGAGTGAAGGGGGAGGGAGAAACGATCAACTTCCGCACTGCTACGTCCGTCCCCTGAAAACTTCCAAAAATGATGTGAAAAATGCTAAAATGGTCAAATTGATTGAGTGGCTCAAGAAGCGTGATTGGTTCTGAACCTTAGTTGAGGAGAGGAGACATGACGACTGCCACATCATTGGCTCACAGCGAAAATTCAGACACACATTCTCTTGCCAGTGTGGGTGTGGAGTCGATTTGCCACAATATTCAGGCCCTCACACGAGACAATAAAGGCGAAACTCCCATCGACATTGCCCGTAGGAGTGGAGCCTGTGCTGAGATCATCGGCTTGCTCTCCCTCACTCCCGAGGAAGCTCGTTCGTTGGGTACGAAGGGGATGCTCTCAATGGACACGATGACGAGTTGGTGTGTGAAGTGTTCAAATACATGAATTCTGTTCTTCTTCGAGAGATTGCTATGAACAGCCAGGAATACAGCGACTCCCTCTTGTTTCTTGCTCTTCGAATGATCCATCGGCACCCACTATCTCTCAACTCTAAAAACAATCAAGGCAACACGATGCTCGAGTTTGCTGAGTCTACCCAATTCAATGCGTGCAGAGAGATAGTCAAGGTCCTCCGCCTCACCCCCACCCGCATCTCCCGCACCCCCTTCCCCACCCTCCTCCGACAACACCTCCCCAAGCAGTTCGTCGACTCGTCAGTCTTCGGCACCTAAAACGCCGCTTGCATGTTCATCAAGCACATGAAGTACGACAAGGCTGGACTGAACGAGGTTGAGGACGTGCTGAAGAAACCGACCAGCCAGTGCGAGGTCTGCAAGACCGCCACAACGAAAGCGTGCTCCCGGTGCAAAACGAGCTACTTCTGCAGCGCCGAGTGCCAGAAGACTGCGTGGAAGAAGCACAAGAAGACGTACAAGGCGCCGACCACCCCGCCAGCGAGTGAGGCAGAATTGCGGGTTTTGCATCACATCATCCAGGAGCCAGGAGCTGGAGACGGACCCACAAGTGTGATATTAGATTTCTTGAGATTCGATTAGAGAGCACCAACAAACAATTTTTTTTTCTCAATATTTATATTCTTCATCTTCTTTTTAAACATCTATGGGGTTGGTTTATTTCCAATCTACCCCTCAAAGAAAAAGCCATCGTCATCACAAGCGTTGATGTCGTCGTCCTTTTCCTCTTCCTTCTTCCCCTCTTCCCCCCCCTCCCCCTCCCCCTCCTTTCCCTCTCCTAGAATCTCCCTGTAGCCTCCACCCGATGCGTCACTCAGCAATGCAATGATCCTTTTCTGCTGCATTTTCATTCGCATCATCATTGAGAAGGTTTGATACTCTCCCAGATTCAAAACCATCTCTACCAGCTGGTCGAGTGTTGTGGGGTTGAAAAACATGAGCATGTTTGGGTTCAATCCAAGTTTAGAATCGTCTCTGTCGTTGTCTTCGTCGCCACTATTTTCGTTTTCACTGTCGCTCTTGGCATCCGTGAGCAGCCCTTCTCGCTCCTCGTGCTCGCGCTTCAAGCGCTTCAATATTTTCTTCTGTGCTTTTCGTATTTGCTTGAGCATTTCCTCCATCTGTTTCTTGTGCCTCAATAAATCCTCTTGCACGATCGTGTTGATTGCAAAAATCAATTCTTCCTCCGAGTCGAAGTTCTCCTGAACGCTGAACTGGTCAATTTTCTCCTCGAGTTTCTTCTTGTATTCCAAATAGATAGAATATTGTTCAACTGTCTCTCCTTGAGAACGAAGGTCATCCATATCTTGGTTGAAGATGCTCAAATTGTCTTCAAAGAAGCTGCTCATCTCAACATTGATCGTGTGGAATGAAAATTCAACGAAGCGGTGCACTAAAGAGGAGTCATAGGGCTTTTCCACACGTGCTAGTTGTTCATCCTCTTCCTTTGCTTCAGATCTCATGGTGTCAAAAGTTGTAATGTCGGCTTTCCTAGTTCCTAGTATGTATTAAGAGATTAATTTATAGACTTACGGATATTACAGTTTAGGGCCCACAGTGTAGAATTTTAACGTTTGGCCTATTTGCTTATAGCCAGACCGTCGAACCCCAGTTGTTACGAGTGCGTGACGAACTAGGAAGAGTTCCTTAAAAGATTTTTTTAAGCTTTTCATTTCAATTTCATTTTGAGAATTTTGTTTTTATGTTTGGTATCTTTAGGTGTGGAAGGGGGTACACACATACACACATCAAATAAAAAATGTACCCGGTCATGTTGACTTCCCGGGGCATACTCCGAGCGGGAGGACAAGGGCGACAAGCCCGAGGGAATGCGAAAGTTGGAGTTGTTGTGACAGGTGGATTTGGGGAAGGGGAAGGGGAAGGGGGTTGAAGTGGTGGCTGAGTGCTGGAGAAGAGGAGGGGGGAACCCCCTGGTGTCTAGTCGAGGAACCCTCCAGCCCAGGGTGAAGGGTGGGGGTCAACGAGGTCAACTAAACCACCCTGATGACAGCAGTTCAACATGTTCAACAACATGTTGAACAACATGTTCAACAACATGTACAACAACATGTTCAACAACATGTTCAACATCAAGTTGTTCGGGTGGGGGGAAAGCGACGAGTTTGAGGGAGACGCTACAGCCACAGCCACAGCCACAGCCACAGCCACAGTCACAGCCACAGCCACAGCCACAGCCACAGCCACAGCCACAGCCAAAACCAAGAAACAAAAAGGTGAGCGAGCGAAGCAATCGCATTGGCGTGCACATGGCGTGTTTCTGACCGTCTCTGGACAAACCCCTTGAACAAAATGATGCGCCTGGCCATTCCCGCCACCATGTCTAATTTTGAGTGGCTGAAGAGGTTGTGTGGTGGAGTTGGGGGTGATTCAGTGCTCGCCCATTTTTTGTTGTTTAGTATTCACATTGGCGTGCGTGCTGCAGCCACCCACATCCACTACTAAACTAACATTATTCCACTCAATTCGTTTTCGTTGGCTCGTTCGCTCGCCTCCCCCCTGCTCCATTAAAATGCGCCTCGCATCGCTCGGCGCAGGGAAAAACTTCAACCACAACCACCCCCACAAACTCATCTACATCAACAACACCAGCAAACCAAACAGCAAACCACACACCAGCAACCACAGCAGCATCTGCAACAACCACACCTAAAAGATCACCCTACCCCAACATCCCCAAAATCCAAATCCCAGTCGCCAACGTCGGGGTCGTCGAGGAAGCGAAAATCGCCACACCCTGCATTCTCAAACGTTGTGGTCCCCCAAGCACCTGGCGACAGTGCCTTCGTCCCATCGAAAGCAAAGGTGAGTGAGCGAAGCGAGCGAGCCTGGAGGAAAAAACAAGAGACAACTAAACTACTAACCCACTCTTTCGCTCGTGCTTCATTTAAAAAAAATGCGCCTCGCTTCGCTCGGCGCAGGAGACCGAGCGGCGCATGGAAATCGTCGTGGAGAGGTCGCTCCTGGAGTTAAGGAGTGGAAATGGTGGAGAGAGGGTTGTGCTGATGAGCGTGAAGAGGGCTAAAATCATGCGTTGTACTTTTTCTCCCCCCCTCTGCCAGCTCCCCTTAGCGAGCACCTTCTTCAAAGGCGGCCGGACTATGTAGCGCCTGAGATGGAGGTCGACTCCGACTCAGACTCGGAAACTGAGGCTGCCTATGCGGAAGAGATAGAGAGAGCCGCAGCAGTGGATGCCCAGCAGCGAGCAATTCTTGACTCAGCGCCCACCAACCTGCTGCTAAACCACAAGGCCGATCGGGACAACTTGCTCCGAACGACCACGGAGGTGAGTGAGCGAAGCGAGCGAACTTTGTGAAAGAAGAGTGCGAAGCGACTAACCCACTCTTGCTAGACGGTAGACCGGCTGCGCGCCTTGCGAGGGTTGTGGCGAGCACCGGGGTCGACTTTGCTGTCAATGGTGCGAGCGACCTCGTTTGAGCTGGGGACGCTGGGAACATGTTCGGGAACAGGAGGGCATCCATTAAGGAGATCGTTGAGGCGAGGCAGAGGCTAGAGGTAAACGTTGAGAGGGCAATGCAACAGGTCGAGAAAAGGAGGAGGTTCAGGCTGGGAGGGCAGGGCTGGGAGGGGGGGGGAGCTAAGAGATGAGGTGGGGGAGAGGTGTATGGACATTGTTCGGACGATTGCAGAAACGAGGAAAAAGACGAGTTAATCTTGCTATTATTGAGCGGTTCGAAAAAAAATCAAAAATTGACATAAACCTTGCTTTTATTACGTATGAAGTGTTGGCGTCTTTCGCCGAAAGGTGGACCCATTTTTATCAATTTATTTACGGATGATCACGTGTTCTAGGTCGAGGGCAGCTCACACCATTTCTGGACCCACCAGGTAGGTGATGGAGACGGACGACGAAAAAATTAAGAGGCGAGGAAAGAATTTGGATGAGCGTCGAGAACATGTTCACTTCAAGTCAACGAGAAGCTTTTATAAGGTTGCCGAGATCCACAGACGAGCATCGGATTTGAAAATTCAGTTGTTTTATTGCAAAAAATTTTGTGATAAACTAAATTCGCAGCAACACAGACAAAGTGGGTTGGGTTCGTGGGCAAAGACGAAATACCCAAGCGCGTCCAATGACGCCCACAACGTTGACCACTCCGACTCGGACACCGGACGTCCCCACATTCCGTAGGCGTTGAATAAATGCGTTTCAAACGCCAACTGACGGGGTGCCGCATCCAATGTCAACGAGGCCACAACGTCAAATTCGTGCCGCTCGATGTCCATTTTCAACAGGTCAATTGTTTCATGCTCCAACTTGGCCTGAATAGTCGCCAGTGTGTAGTACTGTCCAGACTCGCCTTGATGCCCCAAGTCACTGGGGATGGCTTTGATTTCGTCTTTGCCACCCACACACCACGGATGAAAGAACACCCCGTCTGGAATTTTATTGTTGGTTGGTTTACCTACAGTACAGTCTAACGTATGGACCTCGCATCCGAGACGCTTGACGACGTCCACCTCAAATGTGAAATCTAAATTGGAGCCCAGTGAGTACACGATGCAATTGTTTGAACGAATTGTGTCGGTGCAGATGAGTTTGCCCCCATCACCGCTCCCGCCAATGCGTTGCATATTCGCGCACGACGATTGACGTGACCTGGCCGCTGTTGAATACAACGACTTAATAAAGCTCCCACTGTCCTGAGGACACCAATTGTCTATTTTCTTGGACGATGGCAAGTGGGTTTCCCATATCGAAACTGCGTCTTCTGTTTTTGCTGCTTCGGCTGCTTCTTCTTGGGGCTGGGGCTGGGGCTGGACATGGTCCTCGTGCAAGCGAGAGGAAAGGAGAATCATCCATAAAGAAAGGATGCACAAGAAACCCAAAGTTAAGGCCGCCTTGGAGAACATAATTTTATAAACTTGGACACGTGATGGACTCCCTCACACTCAAAACTGCATTTTTGTTTGATCACTTTATGAATTTACAAGAAACACAGAAATATTGTAATTTAAAATTTATCATATGCCTGCCCCAAACATAACCCAAATCTCAAACGGTACCAAAATACCCACTGCAGCGATCCATGCTTTTTCACTTCAACAACTTCTTCAATAACAAGCTTTATCATTGTGGTACGTTTGCAAAAAGCACATGCTTACGGACCTGCTTATTCGATCGTTTGGATGAGGGAATGGGCAACTTGTTCGATTTGAGCAACGATGAACCAGTTTTGCCTTCCAAGATTTCAAAAGAAGAACCTGTAAGACCAAACCACAGACTTCAGCTTCTCTCTTCATTTTTATCCTCAACCTCGAGCCCAACACACACACCAAACGTCCTCGCCTCCCTTTCGAAGCTCCGAATGTGGTTCGGGATGGGGCGTGATGTGGGCAACATTGCGGACATTCTGCAAGATTGCGGAGTAAAGTTAGCGAGGGTAGCGTCCACAGATTCGAGCTGAGGGCAATTCACGGCTGCGTCTCTACAATCGAGAGGGGATTTTTTTTGGGTTCTTGCATGCGAATCCGGGCGACCTGTTGGCACGTAAAAGTGGGGCGGGATTGGGGGGGGCTGGGGTGAATACGAAGTTACATAGCGAAGCTCATAAAGCATCTAATTTGTTTTGTTGTCATCAAAAATTAACAGAAAAGCAAAGTATTCGGGTCCACTGATCCAATTGGGTCAGCATGATCTCGACAGAACTGCTCGGCAATGGCGTTGAACTTGGCTGGTCGCTCAATGTACACCTCCATCATACGAGGAAGGAAGCTGCCACCGTGCTTCTCCTGAGAATCTCTCAAGTCGTCTTCTGGCCTTGCTTTGTGCAAATTTGGAAACGGCGGTGTTTTCCATTTGAATGGGTCTATCTCGTAGCTCGTTTTTTTCTTCACCTGCGCCGAGCGATTAGTTAGCGGCTTGTATGCTCGTCTTCCTCGAGGCTCGCTTCACTCACTCACCTTTTCTTGCACCTCCGCCGCAGCCGCAACCTTCACTTCCTCCTCTTTGAAGACCGTTTTCTCGTCGTCGTAGGTGGTGTACTCCCCCATTTCCGAAGGATGAATTGGATTTGGATCCTTGCTATTTCTACTGATATTGCTAATGCAACTGTTTTCCGTTTCTTGCGAGGCTGATGCCAAGTCCAAGCCGATAGCGCTGCTTTCCGCCGAAAAATCACCGTTGACAAACTCCTCGTCGTGATTAACTACCGGCATGCCGATCAAATTGTACTTGGCGCGAATGTTTTCTGGCAGCAAACGGGTGTCTGGATTTCCAAGCAACTCCACAAAGTATGTGATGAGCATTCGAAGGTTCCACCCCCCGTCCCACATTTTCGTTATTTGGTTTAAGCAACAAGTCCCGTCGAGCATCATGTCAACATTGATGTGCAAAATCCTGTGCGAGAACCTAACCTTTGGCGGCGTGAAGGGGTAATCATTGGTGATTGAGATTTTCATTTTCACGTAGTAGCCAGCGTACGGCGAATATTCCGGACCGTAAATTACCACTTCGCACGTGGGTGGTTGGATCGGTTTCTTCAGTACCAATACGCTCTTCACTCCGTCCATCGGGTTTGCGTCAAACTCGGCAACCTCCTGTCGGAGCCGCACGGCAGGTTTGCTCGCCATGATGGCCTGAGCAAGCCCGCCGCCAATGTCAATCTCCCCCTTGTCGATCTTTCGCATCAGCGAAATGAATTCCGGAAAGTTGATGGTCCCCCCCTTATCCATGTCCACAGTAGCGATGAGGTCCATCACATCGTCGTGGCTCATTTCGTTGCCAAGGGCCCGCATCACCGCGCGCAGTTCCTGCGCGTCAACTTCGCCGTCTCCGCTGTCGTCGAACATGCCGAACTGCACCGTGTACTCGTCAAGCTTAATCTTGGAGAACCACTTCTGCATGTGCTCGGGGAGGTCGTAGGAATTGGATCGTTTCTGGACGATTTGGCTCGCCGCATCAAGGTCAACCATTAGGGAGCAGAACTCCTCGAACTCGAGGGTGTGGGAGAGGTCGAGGTCGTACTTTGCAAAAGTGCGCTTGAGCTCATCGGGCGAAACAGTAACTGCGTGGTCGAGGAGAATTCGAGCGACCTCACCAATGTCAACTGCTCCCGAGCCGTCAGAGTCGTGCATCGAAAACACACTCCAGAGAAAATGGTGCTGCTTCTCCTCCTCGTCGTCGTCGGAAGCTGCCGTTGGACGCTCGATGTGGGCCTTGCAGGCCGGGTTCTTGCAGCAGCCAGGGAGGGGGTAATCGTCTGTAATGCATATCCTGCCTCCCCAGTTCCTGCGTGAAAGCTGTACCGTGTTAATGGTTAATGTTGGCTCCAAGTTAATTTAATTACGGCAATGATGGCAATGATGGCAATGATGGCAATGACGGCAATGACGGCTATGGCGGCTCACCTTCTGCCTGGCCAGGAACTTGACAAAGTCCGGGAAATCTATTCCGCCAGTGTTGTTGACGTCGAGATGGACCTTCACGGCCTCCTTCTGCTGCTTGGAAGAGAGGTTCTCCCCCACGCTCGCCAGCATCGATTCGAGGTAGCGAGTTGGAACCTTTGTGTTCCCAAAGTCTTGCTCCTTCTCGTAGTCGATGTCGTTGTCGTCCTTTTCGTCCGTGTTGGAGTCGGACTCGTCTAGGTTTTTGCCAGCCTGCCCGGTCAGCGCCCTCGCAAGCATCTCCCCCTCGACTCTCTTGAACTCCTCCCTGATGTGGTTGGGAATCTCCACATGGGACTGGTGGTCGATTTGGAACGGGCTGCAGGTGTTGTTCATGCAACAAGGGGGGAGGGGGAACTTGGGAACGAAGTCGAAGATCGGGAGGGGGGGGGGGGGGGGGGGGGGGGGGGGGATGTTGAAGTTGGAGTTGGAGTTGGAGTTGGAGTTGGAGTTGGAGTTGGAGTTGGAGCTGGAGGGAGTGGAAGTAACTGATTGGTTGTCGTTATCTTCGTCGTCGTCATCATCTTCAGCTTGGGATTGTGACTCATTTTCTGAATTTGAGTCGTCATCGTCGTCGTCCTCGTCGTCGCCCTCGTCCTCGTCGGGGTTGCTTGAATTATTTGAATTGTGGGGCTTGAGAGAGCTTTTTTCTTTTCTCTTTTTCCGGTGAAGACGGTCTGCTCTTCATGGCGTCCTTCTTCTCCTTTGCTTTTTGGCGCTGCGTGATTTGCAAGAAAGAAAAGGGGGTTAGCGTGGCGCGCGCGGTACGTGGTCCAAAAAATGCTACCCACCCACCTGCCTGGCCTGCCGCTCTTGGAACTCCCTGTACTCCTCCTTGGTGTTTGCGCTCGACTGCTTGTACAAATTAATCAACGCGCTCAACTGCCTCCTCGAGAAGAGGTTCTTCAAATGGGTGGGCACGGAGAAGGGGGTGATTGGCGCCTGGGAGGTGTTCAGCTGCAAGCATGTTGGAGCGTGGAGAGCATTGTCCCGCACTGTTCGGCGGGGCTTGCCGGAGTGGATGTTGGGGAACTTTGTGAGAACCGATTTGTAATGGTGTTGCTCCGGGGGATGCAGTGGGATGTTTTTCTGATGCCGGGGTAAGTAATCCTTGTTGTACATTGTCTTAGAAACCCCGGTTCAAAATGATGAATGGTCTATGGATGGTATCATGGGTCAGGAATGAGTTTATTTTTATTGAATTTCTTCGATTTTTTTTTTTATCAACGTCCCTAAAAGAATTTTTTATATTTATTCCCCTCGCTTCCACAGCTGTGGAGTAGCTAAATACTAAGTGCAGCGACATGGCAGGTATGGACCCACACCACAAAAAAGTTCCAAATTCATGGAGTTAAAGGCAAACATATTCAACATTCAACATAAAAATCTAACAAGTTCAATCCAAACACTTCTCGGCTATGCAACACAACTACTTCCGCTTTCAGCACGAGGACCACCCCCTAGAGGTAAGTGCCTTGGTAGAAATCCTCTTTGCGCAAGCTTCATGCTTCTGGAAAACCTTTTTTCCTAACCCACCATCAATCGTTCGTGTCATTTCTTCGTGTCATTTGTCATTCTTCTCCGATTTCTTCTCCGATTTTTAGGCCCCCCACCCCGAGGCCCACCACCAGGACGAGGAGGAGGAGGCGGTTCAGCCCGCGGCCCTCCCCCCAATGGTCCCCCCCCCGGCGCTTCCCCCGGTGGTGGCCGAGGACCCCCCCCAAGAGGCCCAAGAGGAAGTCTCCCCCCCGGCGCCTCCCCAGGCCGAGGCCCCCCTCCCCGAGGTCCCCCCCCCGGCGGAGGCGGAGGCCGAGGCCCACCACCACGGGGTGGGCCACCAGGCGCAGGCGCAGGCGCGATGGTCCCCGGTCGTGGCCCCCCCCCCCGAGGCCCTCCTCCCGGGCAAGCTCGGGGTCCAACTCCCGGGGGTCTCCCCCCCCGGGCCTCCGCTGTGGGCGGATCCGCCGGCCGTGGCCCTCCGGGCGGTCCGCCCCGGGGCCCTCCTCGAGGAATGCCTCCGTCAGGAGCCGCCCCCCGAGGGCCAAAGCCCGCTGGAGGGGGGGGGTCGCGAGGGGTGCCGCCGCCGCCGCCGCAGATCGTTCAGGCTGCGGTTCCGTCCGCCGGTAGCGCGGCAAAGTTTGGGAAGCTCGTTGTGAAAGTTGTCAAGGGCGTTGACCTCAAGGCCGGGCAGGGAATGTTCGGGAAGGCTGACCCGTACGTTAAGTTGAGGATTGGGAGTCAGGTGAGTGTGGAAATGGAAATGGAAATGGAAACATGCAAATGGAAACATGCAAATGGAAACATGCAAATGGAAACATGCAAATGGAAACATGCAAATGGAAACATGTAAATGGAAACATGCAAAATGGAAATGGAAATGGAAACATGCAAATGGAAATGGAAATGGAAATGGAAACATGCAAATGGAAATGGAAATGGAAATGGAAACACAAATGGAAACATTTATATTTATATTGGAATCATTCAGTCTTACCCTCCTCAATCTCTCCACTCTCACATTGCCCCCCCACACACACACACCCGGGATAGGAGCACGCGACGAAACCGCACGCGCAGGGGGGGAAGAATCCGGTTTGGAATCAGGAGTTTGATTTTGAGATTTCCACCGAGAAGGATTTGGAGATGGACGTTATGGATAAGGAGCAGGTTGGGAATGATAAGTTTATGGGAAGGGCAAAGGTTGGGATTATGGATTGGATCGCGTTGGGGCATTTTGAGGGGGAGATATCCATCCTCGATAAGGCTGAGAAGGAGGTGGGGAAGATTAACGTTAACGTCAAGTTCGAGAGGCCCGGGGCGAATGCGATGGCGGCGGTTAATACTAATGGCAATGGCCAACAACAACAGAACAACAACGTGTCGGCGGGGGCGATGGTGGCGGCTGCTCCTACGCAAATAGAACCCCCCAGGGACCCTAGCGGAAAATTCACCGACCAGGAGATTTGGGAGGCGTTCCAGGCGTTCGATTTAGACAAGAACAACTTCGTGGGGGCGGCTGAGATCCGCCACGTGCTCATTAACATTGGCGAGCAGGTTACTGACGAGGAGGTTGACGAGATGATTAGGATGGTTGATAAAGATGGTGACGGGCAGGTTGGGTTTGAGGAGTTCTTCGAAATGGTTACTGGCGGGAGGAAGCCTCCTCCTGGGCTTGGGGGTGGCGGGAAGTTGGGCGCGCAG
>BRYC01000263.1:98340-133211 GCA_030267985.1 Parmales sp. scaly parma | reverse complement strand
CCCCCCCCTCCATTCTCTCTGCAACACTCGTCCAACACCCCAATCGCGTAAGTCGCTCCGCTGCCAACACTGAACCTGTTCCCCCTGACGCGCATCCCCATGTTATCAACATAATAAATCGACGCCCCATCCACCTCATCTACGCCACACACCATCGTCCCAATGCTCAAATCGCCTCCGCCGGAGCTGTACAGAGCATTCGCGAGAACTCTGCTAACTTTCCGAACCCCAGTTCCTCCTCCCCTTTCCCTTTCCCTTTCCCTTTCCCCATTATCATTTCTATCGCCCGCTTCAAGCTCCCACACACCAACTACAGACCTGATCTGCCTTATCCATTGGGCGCAGTCTGCAGCGCCCCCGGCCATGGTGGCCAGAATATTCTTTGTTACCGGCAGAACCTTGTTCACAGTGGAAGACGAGACAAAAGACCCCATGGAAGCTCGAGAGTCAACAGCGAGGAGGACCCCCACCTTACCATTAACCCTCACCAGGAAGGACAAGGTAGTGGTACCATGCTTGAACTGGAGGGGGGCTGCTGAGGATCGTATTGTTGACGAATGTGGGGAGTTGTTGGAGTGAAAATTGTCAATGTTTTTGCTGAGGGCTGACGATAAGAACGCCGAGAAGAAGACGATGAGCTTCATTCGACAGCCGCAATAATCGCGTGTAAATTCAAATAAATTGGAATTTTATTTCATCCATTCATCCCCTTAAATTTACAAAATATCATGCTCGCAATTAGAGTGTTGTGCTTTCGCGTGGCGACAACACGCCCCATCCTCCGATCCTACTTAGCATTTAGTTTTAGTTCCAGCTCCAATGCTGATAAGCAAATAAAATTTCACTCAATGATGAGGAATGTTGCAATTGTGGCACATGTTGACCACGGAAAGACAACACTGGTGGACACGCTCCTAAAGGCCGCTATCGAATCCTCCTCATCCATATCCACGTCCACGTCCACATCCACATCCACCCCTACCCCTACCCCTACCCCAAATGAAATCGACAACAATGACCTCAAGGGTGAGGGTGAGCGATTAATGGATTCTGGCGACATTGAGAAGGAGCGAGGGATCACAATTACGTCCAAGGCGACTCGTGTCGAGTACACATCCAATATAAAGAACAACGCCGAGTACATTATCAATGTCGTCGACACACCTGGCCACGCTGATTTTGGTGGCGAGGTTGACAGGGTATTATCCATGGTTGATGGTGTTTGCCTCGTCGTGGATGCGGCGGAAGGTCCGATGGCCCAAACCAAGTATGTGCTATCCCGTGCCCTCCAACTGGGCCTGAAGCCAATTTTGATCATCAACAAGGTCGACAGGGACGAGGGAATAATGAGGATTGATGGAGAGGTTGAAATGGAGGTTTTGGAGGTGAGTCTCACTCAGTCTTCGCTTGCCTTGTGGAAGACGAGAATACGAGCCACTACTAAACTAGCATTATTCAACTCAATACTGTCTCCGTTTGGTTCACTCGGCGAGGATAGCTTTTCGACGAGCTAGGTGCGAGTGAGGAGCAGATGGACTACCCAACGTTTTACGCCTCGTCCAAGGCTGGGTGGCTCACCACGGACGTGGAAGTCGCCAAGTCAATATCTCGAAATGAAGTTTCCAAGCAGCAATATGGCATGGAAGAACTCCTCGACGCGATCCTCGACTACCTCCCCCCCCCCGTTCTCACCCAAATAGATTCCGCCTCCTCCAACTCTCCCGCCCTCCCCTTCGCACTCACCACAACAATGGTTGGCTACGACAAGTTTCTCGGTCGCACGGCCACCGGCAAGGTTCACCAGGGCTCTGCCATAATGGGTGATAACGTGACGGTTATTTCCCGTGCTTCCACCTCCACCTCCACCTCCACCTCCACTTCCACCAACAACACCAACACAGAAGAGCACAAACCTTCGAATATATCTGGAATTTTCGTTTACAAGGGCGTTACAAGAACAGCGTTGGAATCCAACGTCGCCATGGCCGGAGATATCGTGACAATTACGGGCGTGCCGGACACGATCCAAGTTGGAGGTAAGCGAGCGCGAGCGAAGCGTGAGGCGTGGATTTAACTTTGGTTGTGGAGAGGGGGAGACCCCCGCACCCATTCTAACCACATTTTGCATTATGGGCGCAGACACCCTAACAACCACCTCGAACCAAATCAAATCCGCTATTGACACCCCCCCCCTTGCCCCCCCAACCCTCTCGATGGAGTTCGGTGCCAACGACTCTCCCATGGCTGGCCAGGAGGTGAGCGAGCGAGCGAGCGATGAAGTGAGCAAAATGGTTACAGACATTATGGCTACACCATCCCATCATCCCACAATTATCTCTAACATTTTACAATATATGTTTCGCTCGGCGCAGGGCTCGATTGTCACATCGTCCCGCGTCCGCGCCCGCCTGCTGGCCGAGACCGACAACAACGTCACATTGCAAGTCAAACAGAGCGAGTTAAACCCGGAGTCGACCACGGTCTTCGGGAGGGGAGAGGTGAGTGAGCGAATGGCGGCTACAGATGAAATGAATGCATGACCCTGATCTGGACGTCCCTGAACAATCTATTTGAGCAAAGAGATGCGCCTGGCCAAACCCGCCACCGTGTCCATTTTTGAGCGTCTAAAATCTCCATACGTTGAAGTTACGGCCGATTCAGTGATTCACTTTTTTTCCCTTTTAATCTCCTTTTTTTTGCCTTTGTTTGCTCGCTCAGCGTAACTAAATCTAACCAAACCAAACCAAACCAAACCGAACCGCGCAGCTTCAGCTTGGAATCCTAATTGAGCAGATGCGCCGAGAAGGCTACGAGCTGTCGATTTCACCGCCCACGATCGTCACCACAATCTGCGAGGACACGAACCAAGAAATGGAGCCCTTCGAGGAGGTGAGCCAGTCATATATAATGGTTCCCTCCTCCACAGACTAACAAAATTATCGTTCAACTCAATCCAACTCACAGGTCACCGTTGATGTTGACGCCGAGTACGCCGGATCGGTGATGAATGCCTTGACCGGCAATAGAAAAGCGAACATGCTGGAAATGTTCGAGAACACCAACGGCAAAACTCGGCTCCGGTTCGAGATGCCTTCCCGCGGTCTTCTGGGCTTCGGCCCCGAAGTGAGCACAATGACGAAGGGCTCTGCCGTGGTGAACCACACTTTCTTGGAGAACCGAATCCACGCCGGCCTCCTCGGCGCAGATCTGGACAAGGGCAAACTCGTTTCTTCCGAGCGTGGCAAGTCCACGGCCTTCTCTCTCGAATCCATCGCCGAGCGCGGCGTCCTCTTCATCAACCCTGGAGATGCCGTCTACCCGGGCATGGTGATTGGCGAAAATTCTCGAGACAATGACATGGACGTGAACCCTACCAAGGCCAAGGCCAAAACGAACATGCGAACCCAAGGAAAGGAGGAGCGGACCTCCCTCCCCCCCCCCAAAATAATGTCTGTCGAGGAGGTGAGCGAGCGAGCCTTGAGGAAGACGAGAATACTCGCGATGAATCCCGCGAAATGGCTGCAGAGGGCTACATCCACTACTAAACTAACATTATTTCTCGGCGCAGCTTATTGGCTACATGGGGGAGGACGAGAAGATCGAGTGCACCCCCTTGAGCATAAGATTGAGGAAGAGCGAGCTCGACCCGGGTGCAAGAGAACGAGCGGCGCGAACAAAAAAGAAGCAGAAGAATCCGAACAACCCAAAAGCAAAGAGAGCTGCGTAAAATTTTATGGATTGAAGACCTTTTTTTACTTTCTTTCTTTATTGTATTTGTGTTTTCACTCCTTCCTACGCTTGTTTCTGTCCATGGCTGTATGCCAGAAAGAATTCACGACGAGGAGAAGCTAATAACCCTTATGATACTCCCACACTCCCACTCCCGCCACTAATCTTCGTGCAAAATCGAGTGCACAAAAATGTCACGGTCTCTCTCTTTATAAATACTTTCGGGTCCTTCTTTACTTTCACCCGCATTTTCACCCTCAGCCTCAGCCTCACCCTCACCCTCACCGAGACTGGCAGCATTACTCAACTGCAACAAGCTGCCACTAATACTATTGTCTAGGCTCACAATGTTATTGCTGTCGCTGCTTCCCTTGCTGAGCTGCACATTGGCGAGCAAGGCCGAATTCTGTAATTGGAATTGCTGCTGCTGGCGCAACCTCTGCATCTCCTGAGACTGCATCATCTGCAACTGCTGGTACTGCTGCGTTTGGAAAGCATGCAACGCCTGCTGGATCTGCTGTTGGGAAAGCACCCCAAACTCAGATGCCGAGGCGGCATTGACCATTATGCCCTGGGCCTCTTTAGATTGCGGGGCTGGTGATGGTGGACCACCACCCCCGTCAGAGGAAAATTGCGCTTCGGCAGGGCTCAGACCAATGTCCTGGCAGAAAAGATGATCATTTATGAGCGCCGGTTGTTGCAGCGACTGTTGCCAAGATTGATGCATTGGCGTATAGGAATTAACGAAAAAGGGATTCACGTTGATGCCGCCGCCAATATTAGAACGGATAGGCCTGCCGGGACCACGTTGCTGGGGCTGACAAGTTTTGTTGTTCTTCTTGCATCGCTTGCAAGGGAGAATCGTATCCACTCGGGCTGAGCATTTGACCTGGGTTGGGTGTGTGTGGGGGGGGGGGATTGTGTGTGTGTGAGTTGGGATGTTTTGAGGATTGTGTTGGATAGAATTTTGACAGAATTTTGTTAACGCATCAATTACCTTTCCATCTCTGCACGCCATGCAGGTTGAACCAATTGTGCTGGTTCTTCGTTTTTTGTTGTTGTGAGGCACAGAATTTAGGGGAGGCTCATCTGTCTGTGGCAGTAGTGGGGATTCGGATGTGGCAGTATAAGGGACCGGGGGGGGACTTGAACGGGTCTTTTCCGGCTGAAGATCCATCTGTGGTATTTTTTCTGTAGTTGCTAGTTGTTGCTCCAATTTTATTTTGTCGTTGGCTCGGAAGATCAAGCTTCTTTTGGATTGAACTCCTTATTTGGGGAATAGCGTAGTAGGTGGGGTGGAAGTAGCCAAAAAATCACGTAGTAGGTTTAGGTTTAAATGACCAACATATAAATTCGGCTCTTTTGCGCAGCATGCCGCAGCCAAAAACGAAAAGTAAAAAATTGATATCCACCAAATGTGCAAATTGTAAAAAGGTAAATCTTTGCTACGAGTACGTTGTCACTAGAGACTTGCTAGTCATTTTAACTAGACTAGACGACTTTTTTCTTCTTTGAGGAGGTCATGAAAGTTTTCAACAGTCGCATCGACGATTCGCAAAAAGCACTCGCCGCACATGTTCGTCAAGACGAATTCCTCCGCATCCCACCCCCCTTCCGTCCACCCAAACACGGTTGCGACCCGTACCTCGGTCGTTGATACCTCCTTCCCCTTTATAAATTGCTGGTACTCCTCCTCGTTCTTCAAGACCCGAATTTTCTGCTTTCGGCAAAACGTTTTGCTGTAAACCCCACTCAGCCCCTTGTCAATGCTGAAGATCGTCGTGTGATCGTCGGCATCATTACCATTATCTTCATTTATAACTCTAATCAACTTCACCCGGCACCCTTTCGCATCGTTTATCAGCCTCCAACCCCCCTTCAGCAACGCCAAGCATAACAAAATTTTGTCAATTTTTCTCGTTTTACATTCAAACTTCAGCCCCTCCACGCAAATCTTGGTGAAGGCATGAAGGAAGTATTTGCTCAGCCCCAACGATCGGTGTGACTCGTTGACCGACACACCACGTACATACATCACTCGAGGTGATGGTGCTACTGTGTATTCGCAAAGAATGTAGCCGACTTGCTGCTCATCGAGGAAGAAGACGAGCTCCAAGAACTTGTGCTTGACTGAGCGATTTTTGTCGAGCTTCAGGTAAGCCAGAAGCTTACTATTCGATTTGGAGAGATTGTAGGCACCGCAAAACCAAGTATGCTTTTTGAAGGAGACTTTTTGGGGGGTGAAAGTTGTTGGGGAGCAGAGGCACGTTGTTACAAGAGGTTTTTTTTGGAGCGGGGCGTTAGGGGGGGAGTTTGCCATGGGAGAGGAGGAGGAATCAGAAAGTCCAAGGAGCTGGGAGTCAGCCATCATAGCCATCGGTGAGGAGGAGGTATCTCGATTGAATGTGGAGGAGCTTCTATGGCGATGAGATTAGGGGTGCTTTGTGGATTTGTGGCTGGATATACAGGGGATATAGGGGAAGCTTACGAAATTTAAAATAAAAACCAATTTTCTTCGCAACGTTAAGCAAACTATTATGATTGATGTTGGTTCCCCTTCTCCCCTCTACCAGTATATAGCAGAGCTCCAACGACCCTCAATTCTCGCGCTGCTTTCGGCCACTCCTCTTGCTTCGAAGTTCATTCTGCAGAACTTGTCTCCCCTATCCCAAGTGATTGTGAGCCGGCTTGTTGTGGGCACCTCGCGCGTGGACAACTCTACCCTGAACGATTGGGTGAGGAACACGAAGGAGAACAGGCAGCTTGAGCGTTCCACCCTTCGGCAGCTTGAGGATCTTGGTGTTGTAAATAGAGGTTTCCGGCGTGACTTTGAGGCGAGTGAGAGCTCGCCCTATGATCCCGAGAACACCTTAGACGTTAACGTTTCGCTTTTCCTGCAGCTCACCGACCAGTTTGAAAGAGGGATTAAGGCTTCTTTTTCCCTCGTTGGTTTTAGTGACGAGCCGTTCGCGCATCTAACCTTTGAGCCTGCAACCAACCCCACTCTACACCCGCCCCTCCCTCCCGATCTGTCACCCCCCCAACCCTCCTCGCTGACGTTCTTCTCCTCGAGTATTTGGAGTTCCATTTTGAACTACTTGCTCGGGAGTTTTGACAATCAGATTCCGGCCCCCGAGGCGAATGTTGCCAGCTTCATCTACAAGAAGAACTTGATGACCAAGGGGACGGAGTGCAAGATCGAGAAGAAGGGGAAGAGGACGGTAGTTGTCGAAAAGGCGAGGCCTAGCAAGATTACGCGGAAGGGGTGAGTGAATTTATAATATTGATTTGAGTGAGAACAGTTTCTCACCATATTTGTCTTCTCAGGTTCGCGTTCATGCTCATGGATGTCAAGGGGCAGGTGTGGAGCTTCCTCAGCTCGTACTTGAACGACCAACCCGAATCTGTTCGACATTCACATCTGGTGCTGTTTTTGGCGCTGAGCTACGCGCAGGTGGGAAAGGCGTACAAGTTGACGGGGTGGTTGACCCCAAATCAGATGAAGTGCGCGAGGGATCTGATGATGTTCGGAATGTGCTTCATGAAGAAGGAGCACAACGCGAAGAATGGAAAGGACCAGTTTTTGAGGTTCTACCCCACGGAGTTGTGCGTCGGCTTGCTGAACGGACGGGAGGAGGCCTTGAGCCAAATCAAGTCGGCGCCTGTTGGTGGAGGTGGAGATGGCGACAACAGGCTGAAAATTATCGTCCAGACTAATTTCCAGGTCATTGCATACACCTCTCCTCCCCACTCCCTCCTCCACCTTCGCATTCTGTCCCTTTTCTGCGACAAGGCGAGCATAATAAATCTTCCCAACGCCAATATAATGAACTTGACGAGGGACAGCGTGAAGACAGCCTTCAAAAACGGCATCACGAGCGGCCAGATTATCAACTACTTCAAGATGCACTCGCACCCGATTTTGAGGCAGCAGGTGAGGGTGGTGGTGGTGGTGGTGGTGGGAGGGGGGGGGGGCAAAGTGGCGAGCAATACAATACTAACCCCACCCCATAAAAAATTCAAAACAGATGATGGAGGAAAACATGGGAACGGCAGATGCGAGCATCTTGCCCAGCAATATTTGCGACCAGCTGAAACTGTGGGAGAGGGAGGGTTCAAGAATCGTTGTCACGAAATGCTTCATGCTTCAGTGCAACGACGTGGCAGAGTTTGAGGAGGTTGTGAGATATGATGAGGACGGTGGGTTTATCTTTGGGGGTGGGGGAGGATTTGACAACAGTGGTAGTAATAACAATGACGACGGACTGGAAATGGAAACGAATGAAGGAAGCGGAATTGTTTGGCAAAATAAGGCGAGGAAGTGCGCATACTTTGATTTAAAGTTTCAGGAAAAGGTAGAGGAATTTGTCCGGCACTATCGAAGTGCGCAACTTCGAAAAATGGTTGAACGGCAACAGATGATGAATATTAAATAAGTAGGCCAGACAAACAAAAAATGAACTAGGAAATCATTGGTTCAAATGTGTTGTTTCCTACGCTTTTGTTGTTGTTTTGTTGTGTTTTGGTTGATGTTTCTTTTCTACGAACCAGTTCCATAGCCAGGGATCCTCTCAATTTTGGCAAAATCCCACTCCTTATTACAAAGCGGGCAAACGCTCCTCGCCTTGAGCCACCTCTGAATGCAGTCCAAATGGAACACGTGCCCACACACACCAAAGGCGATTGACAGACCATTTTCGTTATTTGGGGAGGGATTTGCTTGGTATTCGATGGAAGGCTCGTTGAGGCTATTTCTGCAAATTGCGCACGTGTCAGCACAAATGTCCCAACTCCACATTGCCACTGCATTCCACTTCCTAATTTCAAACTTGGGGGCAGTCTTCGATTTCGACTCAACCTTGGTCTCGGATTTGCCCTCGGTTGGCTTTGCGGAGGTTGCCTACGAGAGGAATGAAATGAGATAAAAGCAAAAGGTGAGGTGTTAGAGGGTGAGGGTTGTTGGGGGGGGAGAAATGAAAGGCAAATAACGAGATTTATGATTTTTCTGTCGTCGATGGGTCAACTCACTTCTTCAACGTCCATGGTGCGGTGAGATGCGTGCAGTAGTTCTAGTGGTGACGAATGAGATAAATGAGGAACAAAATTAGAAAAAAATGAAAAAGCAAGAAAAAAGAAAAAAAGAAAGGAAGAAAATTAAGAATCAAAAACACACACCACCCAGACACAGACCGAAGGAAGAAACTTCTGGTACCATTCACGATCAAACTAAAACACCCAAAATGATGACTTTTTGTTCCAAAAACTCCCCGAACCATTTGCCAAGAAGTCACAATGTTTTTTGTCAGCAGGATGCGCTTTGTTGCGAATCTCCTTCAATTTGTGTTCCCCTCACTCCTAGGAACCAACTACTAGACGAATTGAATGGCCGTGCGTTGCTGTCTCAAGCGCTGGCTTCACACGAATTAAACGCGTCCTCGTCCGACGAGGACGTTTCAAACTTTTATTCTCCTTCAACAATCTTTTTGGGCTCAGGACAAGACGCATCATTCACGAGCAAAATCGCGTATGGGGAGAAGGTTGGTTTGGTCCTTGAGGAACGCTTGCTGCCTCGTAGCACTATTTGTACTGGTGGCACTGGTGGCACGGAGCTCTACGTCGCAGGCGAGAAAAATGGGAATTCTGGGTTGTGGAATTCTGGGTTGTTTGGTTCAATTTTCTCCTCGTACGAAGGCCAAATGTTCCTGCAGAACTCCACTCTCCGCGGCGGCAACCAGGACGTAATTGTAGAGAGCGTGGATCGAATCAAAGTGACCAAAATTGAGCAGCTGGCCCAGATTTTGCGAGCTCCCGAGCGCTTCCAATCCAAGGTCGTCGTCGTTTTCCGCTTGTCCTGCGCAACGTCGTCTTCTAGCACTGAGCGGGCGATGGCCATAAATGAAATTAATGGTGTTTTTGTTTCTGCTGCCGCGGCGATGATGCCCTTTGCTGTAAAATCCTACGACTCTGACACTGATAACAATTCTGATTCTGAGGTCGAGATGTCGACCGGGCGTTGGACTGACCACGAGCACAATCTCTTCCTAAGCGGTTCTCAGAAGTTCGGAACCGACTACCGAAAAATACAGCAGTATGTGAGGACTCGCACGGTGCTTCAAGTGGTGAGAGAACAAATGTTTTCGCGCTTGTTTTAAATGTCTACACCACTAACCAGCTCCACGGTTTCTTTTCTTCCAAGCGCACCCACGCGCAGAAGCATTACAAGAAATCCTCTTCCCCCACCCCTTCGTCAGATCCACGGCTCTCACCAACCCCACAGTCCCCCTCACCCCCCCCCCTGCCCAAATTCCGATCTTCTCAGCCCCCAAGGGCTGAAGTCCCACAAGTCGACGATTGGGTTCAAGTCGAGTTTCAAGCTAGCGAGTCGTACGCAGCCACTGTGTACGCCGTGACGCCTCTCCTTGGCGAGGATTACACCCACATGCTGAGCATCATCTACCACATCGATGGAAAGACTGAAGAGTGCGAGTGGCCCGACCGGGATTTAACGATCATCACACAAAACAAGCCAAGCCGGAAGCTTAGCTTCAAGGCAAAGAGCTCCTCCTTTTCTCCCCACTCGGCCTCCAAGAAACCGGGCAAGTCGTCGAAATCCGAGCCAAGGTTCTTCATCGAACCGGTCAAAAAGGATCCCAACAGGCCGAAGAAGAACATGTCTGCATATCATTTTTTCTTGGCTGCCAACAGCAAGAGGATCAAGGCGGAGAACATGAACAGCTGCGTCAGCGTTTTGACGCTGACGGCCAACTTGTTCAAAACTCTCAAAGGGGACAGTTTGCAAATTTGGACCGATAGGGCAGCCGCTGACAAAGCGCGGTACCGTCGTGCGATGAGCAATTACGCCACGCCTCCTTTACCTCTACCTCTACCTCCACCCCCTCCTCCTTCATCTCCATCCCCATCTCCATATCCAATTGACGAGTTTCTTTGATCCTGCTGGGGGCTGGGGGGGTGTAGAATAATGTCCTTAAGCTATTCTAATTAGAACGTTTGACTTTGCTTTTCAGCCCATTGAAATTTGTCCTCGTTGGGGAGAAACACCTGACCCATAGCACGAGGCGGACGTTTGCCATCGTGTCAAGCGGGGAGGGGGAGGGGACAAATTATACTGGACCGGAGAGAAGTTGGGTTGTTGCTGTTGCTGTTGCTGTTGCTGTTGCTGTTGCTGTTGCTGTTGCCGATGATGACATTGGAATTGTTGCTGTGGAGGTTTATATTGTGCGTGTGTAGGTCGCAGCGGGCTGGATCTCTTCTCCTGGTAGTCGAGAAATTCTAATTGGTCTTGCAATTTCTTGAGCTTGTCGAGCGAATCATTGAAGTCGAACTCATCGGAGACTTCGTGATCCTGTATCTTTGGTCGAAATTGTTGCTGTGGCTGGAATTTAGGATGAAAGTAAGCATCGGCGTCAGCATCGAATGTGTTCTGCCCCTTGAACACCCCCGAAAGTTGATCAGTGTCCCACTGCATGTGATTGCCCATCCCAAGGAGACTCTTCGTCTCATTTCCACTTTCATATTTCCTGAAATATTTACTCTGTCGAACAACCGGTCGGTCTCCCAAGCAGTTACCCACGTTCTGCGAGGGCGAGGTGGGATTGTGCCACATCCCCGGCATGACTTCGTATTAATCCGCTTCCAAAGCGGTTACAAAATAATTATAAAAAAAAAATAATTTTTTGATACCTTTCACAAGATGGACACCCTTTTTCAGGCCGTCAAGGAGCAAGCCTTCAACCAGGAAATGTGGACCTGGGGTATTTTTGGCCTTGCTGGCTTTGGCAGCATGAACCTCATGTGCTATTACTTTGAGTCAAACAAAATGTTTGAAGAATTCAGGATTCAACCCTACAAGCCACATGGCGGTCACATGGCGGAGTGGAGGGAGGCCCTCTCACTCTCCATGTTCAACATTCTTTTCATGTCCCAGCCCCTGCAATTCCTCACGGGGTGGTGGTGGCAGAACAAAACAAATGGCCCGAACTTGGAGTGGAGTTGGGGACTTGGCATTTACCAGCTAATTGGCTGCGTCATTTGCATTGAGGTGTGGTTCTACTGGACCCATCGCTTGCTTCACCACCCGTTCTTCTACAAGCGAGTGCACAAGCTCCACCACACTTTCACGTACCCATCAGCGCCGGCCGGCATGTATGCTCACTGGTTCGAGTTCATTGTCGGCAACCAGGGGGGAGTTTGCCTCGGTCCGGCCGTCATGGGAGCTCACCCGTACGTGGTGAGGTTCTGGTTCTTTTTCACACTTTTTCAGGTCTGCTACACCCACAGTGGGTTTGACGGATTCGCGGAGTGGATGAGGGCCGACAATTTGTTTGGCAAGGGGTCTGCCGAGCACCACGACATGCATCACGAGTATTTTAACTGCAACTACGGGGTGATGGGAGTTATGGATTGGTTGTTCAAAACCACTGCTGAGGATTACAAGTTTGACGAGAGTCATAAAAAAAAAATGGCGAAATGGGAGGCAGCCAAAGTAAAATGAATTCTATAATTGGTGTGTGTTTTTGGTTTTGGTGGTTCTCCTACTCACTCTACTCTACTCTACTCAACTCTACTCAACTCAAACTCAAACTCAACTCAACTCAACCCTTCCAGATGATATACTGAGATCCCTCCCCAACATCGACATCGGAAGGCGACAAATTTATTGGAGAAGAGTTTTCTTCATCGGAATCGTCCATTCGAGGGGGGGGGGGGGGAAGATTTGATGTCTCGTTTGTGTGCGTTTGCTTCATCACTGGTTTCTTTGCTTTTCGACTTCCGAAGCTCTGCCTCCTTGGCTTGGCCGGAGACGACACAAGCGGCTTCATAGCGGAAAGCTTCTCGATGCTTTTCCTGTTCGAGTCGTTGGTTGCTGATGTTGTTGTTGCTGTCGGTATTGGTGTTGCTAGATCCGGTTGGTTCTCATGCTCGCCTCCAACTCCAGGGTTAGCACCTTTTCGCGCCTCCGCTTCTGGGATTGCGAAGTGCACTTGTGCTGGCGTTTTTGGAGTTTGTTTTGGAGATTGTTTTGGAGGGGGACTCACCGTCGTCTTGTTTCTACTACTACTGCTACTGCTACTGCTACTACTTTTGCTGATGCTACTGTTGTTGCTGCTGTTTTCCCCATCATCCCCGACAAATAACCACTCCTCACCAACAATTTCGATTTCCCACAATTTGGCAGAATTGTACTTTTGACCGCTCTCCCCTTGGCAAATCAAGTGGGTGTTGGTTTTTCCGAGCCCAGTAGTGTATGTCGCTCCAGAAGCCATGATGGCCTTGATCAGCGATTCCCTCACCTTGCCGGTGAAGTTCGAAATGGAAATGATGAATTTCTCGTCGAGCTGTTTTGGCTTTTTTAGCGACACTCGTTTTTGCTTTTTGCTGCTGTTGGGGTAGGCCGGATGGGGTGGGGTGGGGGTACTGGTGCTCCTCTTCTTCTCATACCGCGCTTTTTCCTTCTCTTCCATCGCCTTCGCCGCCTCGATTAACTTCGCCGCCTCAATTTCCTTCAGCTCCTGCTCGGCGTCCCTCTCGGCCTTCTCCTTCGCCTCCCTCTTCAACTTCGCTCGCATTTGTTGCTGTAACTGCTGCTGAACTTGCTGCTGAACTTGCCGCCGCCGCTTGGACTGCTCAAGGGGGTGAAAATCGCTTTCTCTCTGCAAAGACCCCTTGAGCATCGAGACCAAAATCCACTCAGGTGTGACAAGAACCGGGTTGTTGGGATGCACGGTGAGCAGGCGCGAGATGCTCGCGGTCTCTGCAGATATTCTATCATTTTTGTTGCTGTTCGAGTCCGTATCAACGACGTCCGGGAAAACCTCGCTGCGCCGAGCGAAGAAGGCGCGAAGTAAATTGAGTGGGTTAGTTTAGTTTAGATTAGATTAGTTTAGATTAGTTTAGTATCGTATATATTACTCGTCTTCCAAAAGGCTCGCTCGCTTCGCTCACTCACCTGGGCGTAACCAAAATTGTCACAGACTCATCGAGGTCCCAAAACCTAGTGCCACCGCCCAGCCGGATCAAACGGGCGGCGTTATGGCCGCGCGGGGTGTCAACAGAGAGGTTGATGAAGTAGAATTTGCACGCAATGAAGAGGGAACTGGGTTTAATTGAGTCGATTTCGGTTCGGTGAGTGTCATACGTGATGGAGAAAAGGGGCGAGATTTCGGGGGGGGGGAGAAGGGGGGGGGAACTAGGGGTGGGGGTTGGGGGGTGGGCCTGGGGAGGATTGTCATTGTCAGACTGAGATTGGGAGGAGAGATTGGTGAGGTCGTTGGAATTTGGAGACTTGTAGAACAGGTTAAACGTGGCAGGATCCACCAGTTTGTTCTGCTTGCCACAAGCCAGAACCCACTCAGGCTTCAGAATTTGGATGTGGCCGTGCTGAACGGCCTCGTTGTACTTTTCGCCGTCCTTGCTGGGAATGATGAGGTGGGTGACAGTACCGGTATCAAGGGAGGGGGAATAAACGCCCCCAAGTTTTAGCACAATCGTCTCCATCCTTAGCTTCTCTTCGTGGGTGATATTGCTGCAGCAAATCGTCAAACTCACGAATGGCGCTTGGGCCTTGGATGCCACGAACATTACTGGCTTTGAGGGTTGGTCTGGGAATCTGGAAAAATTTTGGGATTAAATTTTGGCGCAAAGCAACCAACAGAGAACCATAAAAATTTCAAATTAAACATCTTCTCATTACATCTTATCATAACATCTTAAGAACAAACAAAATACGATTTTATGTGGCAACTCCCACAACTGCTGCTGCTAGTTGCAGCTTTCTACAAAATATCCCCAAGCACATCAATAACTGGAATACGAGGACATTCCTCCATCAAAAATGCCATGAATCAACTCCCCACTCCCCCAAAACAAACTCTTTCCTTCATGAACTCCCCCAATTTTTCTGCTTCCCAGTTTCAACACCTGTTCTTTTCACAATTGAAATCCCTTCCAATTGACTCGGTTCACCTCGCTCTGGAGAGTGGGTACTTCATTTCAGTCAACCACTTACAATCCCAGAACAACAATAGTAGATTCAAACTGGCCTTGCGCCTGCCCTCCTCCCAAGTGGAATTAGACACTGACGGCAACCCCTGTGACTCAGCAGATAGTCCTATCACCCCCAACACAACCTACTACGCCCTTGATGCCTTCACCGGCCAAACTACCGAAACAATAGCTCCAACTTTCTCTTTTTACGATCCAAGAGATCAACTTTGGTACCGACAAGCAAAACACCACCAAGAAAATGCTCTCAACGGAATTTGGTCCGACATTTACAACCTTGAGCAGCACAACAGTTCGGGTATAACATTTTCAATTCCTGTAATCAGCCCAACTGATGGAATTTTTTTGGGAGTGGTATCGGCCGATTATGCGCTATCCAGCTTGTCAAATGTGCTCGAAGACAACTACTCGAGCGACGAGAAAACTTTTGTATTTGCTTCTTCCCCCCCCTACGAAGAAATCGCAGCAACTTCTTGGGGTGCGGATATGAGGAGCAAACAAAGTCTTTTGGAGTGGATGCTGGCCGAGTGCCTAGTACAACCTTCCCCCTCGACGACCCAATGCAAACAAAGTTTCCCTGACCTCCCCCAACGAACAATTCTGGGTCACGATGACACCGTTGACGTTGAGATTTCCAAGATTGATTTGAATGGCATGAATTCGCCGCGTTGGACTCTTGCGGCATTCTCGGTGTCGCAGCAACCTGCCACTTTCATCACCTTGGACAACAAACCAGCGGATTTCTACTATGTGATCACCTGCTGCCTGCTGTCTACAGCATTATGCGTAATTTGCATAGGTGAGTGAGCGAAGCGAGCGAGCCTTGAGGAAGACTCGAGCGATAAAACAAACTTACCCACTCACCTCTCTACGCTCGCTTGGTTCTCTCGTGCTCCATAAAAAATGCGCCTCGCTTCGCTCGGCGCAGTCTTCGTGGTAGTTTATAGGAAGACGAATGTGATTCGGCTGAGTCAGCCAACATTCCTCGGTTTGCTCCCAATTGGCGGGTTAATCGTAAGCCTCTCCCCGCTGACACTTCTCGGCAAACCCACGGTGGTCAACTGCGCTTACAAGTTCGTGCCTTTCCACATTGGTTTCACTTTTTCCGTTAGCTGCTTACTGTGGAAAATTGATAGAGCGTTCAAAGTTTACCGGGCCTCAAAACAAATGAGGAAGAGCTCCTTTACCAACTTGGACTTGTACTGCTACATATTAGGAGTTACGAGCGTGGACATGGTGCTGCAGGGGTTGGCGTTGATCTTTGAGAAGACCATTCCTCAAGAGTACTACACCACCAATGGACAGAACGTGAACTCCATGACCTACAAAACGCAGGAATCTGTGCTCAAATACAACTTGACCGAAGTCCTACTTGAAAATTTCGATTGTAAGACGGAGCACAATTCGTTGTTTTATCTGTCGTTTTTCGAGGTACTGAGCTCCTTCTTGAAGATCGTGCTGGTGATGTACGTGCGCCGAGCGAGCGAAGCGAGCGAGGCGTGTGCCAACACCAGTAGGGCCACCAAAACTAACCTCTCCCACACGCTCGCTTCGCTCGCTCGCAGGTACGGTTGCGTGCTGGCTTACAGGACGAGAAAGTTCAATCCTCAATTTGCCGAAAGCACCGCGCTTCTGATGATAGTATACACGGTGAGTTTAGTGGCGGGCTTGCTGCTCCTCATAATAACGCAGACCATGGTCGTGCTCACGAGGATTCAGCAAATGAAAATATACGCGGCTTTGAGTTCTTACTGCATGTGCTTCAGCCTGTTGGCAATTTTCGGGCCACGCGCCTGGCAGCTGCTTTTTTACGGGGACATTCACAAGGACGACCTCATGCAGCGGACCCAAAAGATGCAGCATCCGAAGCGAATCACAACCGGTGGAGGCGGAGGTGCAGGTGGAGGTGGGGGGGAAAAGAGGGGGCTGGGCCAGAAGACGTACAGCAAATTCGGGAGCGGCGGGTTGTGTGGGGCCGAGCAGGGGAAGAAAGCGGGGGACGAAGGTCTAACAAAAAAGATTGGGAAAACTGACAGTTTAGGGAGGGATAGAAGAGTATCAAGCGTGTTCAACCTTAGAGCTGTTGCAATGAGCACAGACGTCAGAGATTTTTTCCCCCAAGCCACACCGATACCCGAAACCGAAGCCGCCAAGGAGACAGCCCTAACTTTAAGCCCACAGATAGAGTAGCAAAACTATAATTTTTTTTTTTAAAAACGTTTCCAATTATTTTTGATTTATGCCACAGTCAGAAATCGACTCTGGTCTACCGTGGCTGTATACCCGCCCAGGTCCGCAACAGCCACAAAACCGTTAAATTCAGTTTCCAACGTGATCTCCACATCACCACAAACAAAGGTTTCTTCGCCATCGGGGGCAAACTCCCCAAGCTGCTCCACGCTCGTGGCGTAAGTGTTGTTGTTTGCGCTCGCAAAACTGTGCTGAGCATAGTACGTATTCATTGCCAGTCTCCTCGCCGGCCATTCTGCATAATAAATTTCTTCAGCCGGGGCTGCATCAGTGTCAAAATTGCCAAATTGCAATATGCCCCACATGTCGGGCTGGTGCATGGAAATCGGACCGATGGGGTTCCAGACCCAGTTATCCTCGTTCGGATAAGCGGGGTCCTTAACGTAGGACGTGGGGGAGGTGTCATTTGCGAGCACTCTCCACTCCACGCGGGAGAAGTCAATGCGCCAAAATTCACCTTCAAGAACTGGATGTGTCGCGTTGATTTGGATCTGGTCGAGCGGCATTGCAAGCTCAACCGTCCACGACGTGCACGGTGTTGCGTTGTCGTTGATACAATTGGGGGGTTGGACTTGAACTGCCGAGGTCAATCCATGGTCCATCATGTCAAATCCTGGCTCCATTACCCTAGTGCTGTTTTCGTACCCTCCATCGCCGTAGGCCCTGTTAAGGCAGAGAGACCAGAGGGCTCCAAAAGCGTTGACCTCAGTTTCCTTGTAGAAATAAGTTGTGGCATTGGAGTCGATGAAGACCTCAAAATCATCATCGTGAAAGATGATCTCCTGAGGGTCAGTAATTGATGCCCAAACATCAGGTTCTTCCATGATCGCTGCCACGTAGAGATTGGTGTCGTCGTACACCATTTTGGCGCGGGTGCGAAACCGGGGGGTAGGCTGAGGATCAGGGGAGCCCTGAATATCCACAAAATCGTCAGTGAACTTCACATTCGCCCACACCGGCTTGTTTAAATCCCCATCTAAAGTGTCAGCCGAGAGGGCTTTGGTCTTAAGGGCGACGTATTGCCGCGGGTATGTAGAAGCAAAGTCACAAGAGGAAGAGGCGGCAAGCCCAAGTGAAGTGATTGCAAGTGTTGTCCTCATGCTGGCGAAATTGCAACAATTTTATAAAAAATTTACTTGAAAAATATATGTAGAGCATACTTGGAGATCTTAATTTTTTCCCTAACTCCACACCTTATGGCCGACCTCGTAACTACCTCTGACACCACCCCAGTCCCCCCAGTGGTTCGGCGCAAGAGTTCATCTTGTGCTGCTTTACAGGGTGCAACCGCCGAGGAAGTGAAATCCTTGGCGAGCTCGTTTGGAATCGTCGACATTAAAGCGGGTACCACCGGTGCTGGGGCCGGGGGGGGGTTCGGTTTGAATGCCCCGGGAACTGGTCCCAAGGTTAAATCTTTCGCGGGTGCCAGTCGTCCCTCTGGCTTCTCAATTACCGATGAGCTCAAGGCAAAGTGGGTAGAAATGTTGGATGACAACAACTCTTGCCACTTTGTACTGGCTAAATATACTTCTGACTACAAGGGTTTGGAGCTTGAGGCATCCGGAGATGGGCGTCTCGCCGCCTTCTCTGACGCTCTCAAGGCTTTGGGCGACAAGATTGCTTGGGGAGGATTCCGCTGCTACGGAGTTGATGACCGCGGCAACACCGTAAGCAAGCGCGCAAAGATTGTGTTTGTTCAGTACATGCCGCCAAGTGCGCCAGCCATGAAGAAAGCAAAAATGGGATCTCAGAAGGGATCGGTCAAGGCGGCATTCGACAAGGCTCATTGCGACGTTTTGGTAGAAGATCCGGAAGAGGACCTGGTCAAAAATGACTTGGTTACGAAGCTGCAAGCTGCAACGGGCGCCCACAAGCCCAACGGCTACGAGTTCGAAGTTGGCGAGTTTGTAAATGCCGATTACTATAAATTGGGCATCGGAAAAAACACCAAGACGAGTTAAAATTTAATATCTGAACCTACTTCACAAGATGACACATTTTGCCCTCGCCTTCATCTGCTTTATTTTCGCCTTCAATGCAATATACCTTATTGGCCGAATTTCCTCCAAGTTTCGTATTTCATCCATCACGTTACTATTTGAGTCGTTCATTCGCAGCCGCTGTTCTTCGCTCTCCCTCGCCTTTTCTTCCAGCTCATCGTAGTGCTCCACCTTGACCCCAATCTTATCCTGGTGGTCTCTATGTAACCGCAACGCCCAAATTACCATATCACTGCTCTTCCGCATATCGTCCGGAACCATTGTCAAATCTTTGTTGCCCTCGCAGTGAATTTCCTCAATCGTAGGGATTTTAGCAATCTCGGGGGGGAGAAACGTTAGCTTGTTGTTCTGTGAGATGGAATTGGAATGTTAGTTGAAGAAAATATAAACTGTGGAACTGAACTTGTGCAGCCCTCTCACCTGCAGCTCCAATATCCTCAGCGCAAGAATGTTGCCAAAACTCGAGGGTAGAGTTGTCACGAAATTGTTTTGCAATTGCAAAACTTCCAGGAGGATACACTTCCCCATTTGCTCTGGTATGGTGTCAATCTTGTTACCGTTGAGGTTCACGTACCGGAGACGCACGCAATTCCCAATCTTAGGTGTGATTCGTGTAATTACATTACACTCGAGGTTCAGAGTGGACAAGAGCGTTAGCTGCGAGAAGTCATCTTCAATTTCCACCAGCTTGTTGTGGGAGAGGTTCAGGGAGAGGAGCTTGCCGGAAAAGGAGAAGAGCTGATCAGGAAGTTCGGACCATGCGGAATGCGACAAGTCCACCTCGCCAGCCTCTCCGGGTCCGGCCGAAAGCTCATCGTACTCCTCCATGTAAGAGGGTTACTTCTGGAATTGAATTCACACTATTGATTGAAGTTTCCCTGAGTTCTCTCTCAACTAGCAGACTTTTTCCTAGTTCTGTAGGCGGTGAGAGGGCCCTCCAAGTAATCAGTCGTTGATGCCGGTGCCTGGGTTTAACCAAGGCAGAGCTCGTTTGAATGAAGCTTGGGAGTAGTACTCGAAGCTGTTTTGTTTTGAAAGAGAAATCAGAGTACTCTTGGGCCCTTAACTATACTGTAGTTTCCGTACTATATACTGTAGCAATTCATCCGTGTTTCCGAAGAATAAAAATTCAAAATTTGCATTTCACCTTTTCGACGTTGATTGTATAACAATTTTTTTTCATTTTTGCACTCGTCCCTTCATCAAATAACCTACAGCCCACACCTATATAACTTAGACAGCAAAATAAATAATAAAGACCTGGACTGCTGCCCTCTTTTTAGTTCGTATCATCCCAAATCCAAATCCAAACCTTAAGCACATTTACTCCACCAACACATCATGTCCACTGACCAACAAGCCTCTGACCTGGAGCTGCTCCAGCGTGAGTACAGGCACATGGAACAGAATCGAAAGGCGTACGCGGAAGAATCCCACCAGGTTTTACGAAAGCAACAGCAATCCATCGACAAGCTTCGGCGAGACAATGATGCGCTGAAGACTGAGATTGCTATGCAAATGAGAACAACGCTCAAGCCGGCAAATTCTTTCCAGCAGTCGATGATCGAGAAGCTCCACGACCAGATGGACAAGTATTCGAACCAGATTGAAACTGAGAAGAATGCCATATCTGTGATGGACGAACAAATTGCTGTGCTGAGGGATAAGGTCCTCCACCAGCGCAAGATGATGGGAGGGGTGAACGCGGCCAGGGATAACCAGCACATGATCCAAAAGCAGATACGAATTTTGGAAAATCGCTTGGACAAGGCTCTCGTCAAGTTCAACCAGAGCTTGTCGAGTAATAGGAAACTGAGGGAGCAGATTGACGATTTGAGGAGGGAGAGGGTGGTGTTCGACAACATTTACAAGAAGCTCGAGAAGGAGCTTCACGAGAAGAAGAAGCAAATGGCCAACGTGATTGAGCTGAGCAACATGACGTACGAACAGAGGGACAACTGCCAAATGGAGATCATGGCGATCGACCAGGCCAACAGGAAGGAGCAGGAGGACTTTGAGGAACAAATGATTGAACTGGGAAGGATGTTGGAGCAGGATTTCAAGTTGCAGAGCAGCAAGAGTGCTCCGGCCTTGAACACGACCAAGAGCATGGGAGGAAAGGATAGTAAGAAGGGCAAGAAGATTGAGTTGAGTAAGACTCAGGTGAGACATGACACATGAGAATAACAACCCAACACCAACTCAACTAAACCCCGCCTTCCCCCAACCCCCCCCAACCCCCCCCCCTTCCACCACAGACCGAAGCACAACACAGCATGGAAAGAGTACAAAACTTCGAAGAGGCGTTCAACAAAATCAGGGCCGCAACAGGCATTTCAGATATCGAAGAGCTGGTCCGAACCTTTATCAAAAACGAAGACCAGAACTTCTCGCTGTTTAACTACGTCAACGAGCAGACCAACGAGATTGAAAAGCTGGAAGAGACCGTGCTGAACTTGAGGAAGGAGGAGTCAAAGTACAACCAGCTGGACGGAGACGAAGCGAGCAACCACAAAACGAAGCTGAAAGAGCTGGAGAAGAAGCTCCAAGTCAGCGAAACAATGGCGGAGAAGTACGAGGGAAAGTGCAACAACGCTCAAACAACCATCGAGAGCTTGAAAAAGGGGATCAAAACCATGTTCGAGAAATTGGGTTGCAGGTCAGACATGCTCGCCGATGCTAGCGTAACCGAGGCCAACATGCTACAGTTCTTGGGAATCATTGAACAGCGCACCAACGAGATTTTGTCCGTGTACCACACAATAAAATCCAAGGAGAAGGCAAAGTATGCTGAGCAGGACAACTCCAAGGGGGCTGCAACACCCAACGTGTTAGGGTTGGGCCCAACGATACCAATGGGACAAGATTTAATCCACGTGAATCCGCCAAAGCTGGAAGAGTTCAGCAGCGACGAGGAGGGAAGCGACAGGGAGGACGAGGCCACTAAACCGTTGACAAGGGAGGAACTGAAGACAAAAACTTTGTCCAGAGTTGCCAAGAGCAAGAAACCGAGGAAGGAAAGCAATAACGGCCAGGGCGGCGGGAAGAAGAGATAAATGATGAGGAGGGGGAGGGGGATGAATTTGAGTATTGTATTATATGCAATATTTTAAATTGAAATTGGGGTTTTCTACTTGAACGTCTATATATTCTACTGCTGGCCGTCAAATCAAAGCATCGCCAAGGCGTATTCTCTCCGCTCCTTCTCCTCGTCAAAGGGCTCCTCAACCTCGGTTGGCTCTCTTTCTTCCCCCTCCCCCTCCTCCCCATCCTCATCATCATAAACTTCCTGTTCTTTTTTGTAGCGAGCTGCAATCGTCTGCAAGTCCTTCATGAGCTGCTCACCCTTGCTCTCCACATTATCGTCGTTGTGAGGGTCCAGAATTATACCAAAACTGACCGTCATGCGGTCAATGGATTCATTGTATATTTCCCTTTCATCATTCAGTGTGTCCACAGATTGCCCAAGTGAAAGTAGCTTGGACAGGAGGACAGGGAGAGTGGCTTCTATCTCATCCTTCTCATTCTCAAGCTGCTCTATGTCAGAAGTTGTTTTTTCACGTGAGCTCTTCAGCTGAACGAGCCTCTCCCTAATCGATACTATAGGAGAGGGTTGTGGCTTCTTCTTCTGAAATCGTGACATTCGAATAGGCAAAACTTGTGAAAACCTTAACTTAGGCTATATCCTTTTGAAGCGATTCGGTGGGCGCTTGTTGATGAAATGTCCAAAAGCGCAAAGTGTGGTTGTTTGGTTGTGGTTGTTAAAAAAGTTGGAAATTGGAACATTTCCTAGGAAATTTCTCTCTCTCTTCTTCTCTACACGATGGTTCATTCGATCTATCCCAACAAACGCAAGCCATCCATCAGCCCATGGTCAACAAAGGTGGAAAGATTTGATGGACAAACCCTCGTCGCAAATGGTACGAAACTCCTTCATCAAGAATTTAATTCCTCAACTCCCCCCCCCCCCCCCCCCCATCTCGCTCGCTAACTAACCCCACCACACCACCCTCTTAAATCGCTCGCAGGCCAAGTTCGCTATGAGCTTGGCAATTTCCTCGGTGGCGGCGTGGCTGGAGTGGTGTACGAGGGCTTATATTGCGGTGATGAGAGCAATGATGACAATTACATTTCCTCCTCCTCCTCGCCTCAGCATCACAATAATAACAATTATTCATCTTCCCCTGTCCTGATCAACTCAAATTTGAATTCTTTTTCACCCCAAAGCAACAGCATCTACTCCAACAACTCCCCTTCGGACACAAACCGGATGATGGACTCGGCAATCAATCGAAGCCCGATTCGTCACACTAGTTTCATGAGAGATTCGTTCGACATAAATATAAATATGGATATGACTGACAATGATGATAACCACCATCCTCATTCCCATTCCAACTCCCACTCCCAGCACACCCACCGCCCCTCATCAAGTTCCACCCCACCCCCTCATTCGATCCCTCAAAACGTTGCGATAAAAATCTTGAATCCCGTTGGTTATAGACTCCTCCCGTCTGCGGTAATGCGGTCTGCAATTGTGGTCAAAAAGGGGGAGCCTCTAACCGACGATATAATCAACGGGGCTCAGCAAATGACTGAGCGGCACGTTTGGTGGGTTGTCAACCCCTCTTCGCGAGGCTTGCGAGAGCTGCAGGAAGCCGGCCGTTTCGACAATGACAACGACAACGACAACGATCACGACAATGCCAACGACAACAACAACAATACACGCCCGCGATCCAATTCGTCGCCCAACAAGCCAATCACCCTCCCCCTAATTGCGGCTTTCGAGGACCCTCGGTTCCAGTATCTCAAGGAGCTCCCCCTGACGCGTTGCATCGAAATCTGGGGTCACGCACCATTCGGTTCCTCCGAGGCAGAGTTCAACTACATTTGCGACAAGATTGAGGACGTCAACAGTGGCAAACCCCCCACTTCCACCTACACTTCCACCTCCACCTCCACCACCGCATCTCCCTTCACTTCCACCTCCACAGCCACCTCCACAGCAACAAGTTCTTTGACCAGTCGCTTCTCGAGCATGGAGTCGCTAACTGACGATAGACCGACTTCTCCGCACCTTAAGCGCGGCGAATCCAAATCCCCATCCCCATCCCCTTCTCCCGACACCGTGCCAGTCACACAACCACCAAAGTCAAAGAACCTCATGGAGCACCTCGCAACTATCTCAAATTTGCGAGCCCACTATTGCACCCAGCTGAACTCTTGGATAGCAATTCCGGCTGTGGCGCCCAAATATTTAAGGTATCTGCGGCAGAGACGGATTGCCACACGGGAAATGCGCAACATGATGAAAATCGGAAGCCACAGGAACATTTTAGAGCTGTACGAGGTGTTGGAATACGTTCAGGACAGCAAGTCAACGCTGTTTTTGATTTTGGAGCTGGTGAACGGTGGCGAGCTGTTCGACCGGATAAAGCACGATGGCTACACGGGCGAGCTGAACATGAAGGATTATTTTAGGCAGCTCATTAACGGGATTGGTTGGAGCCATGTCAATGGAATTGCCCATCGTGATTTGAAGCCGGAGAACTTGTTGCTGCACAGTGATGGGGGGGGTGGAGGTATGGTCCTGAAGATTGCCGACTTTGGTCTGAGCGCGGCTTTTTTCGGGGAGCCAGGCGAGAAGGGGGGAATTGGGAATGGCAATGGCAATGGGAATGACAATGACAATGGGAATGGCAATGGCAATGGCAATGGCAATGGGAATGGGAATGTAAATGGGAACAATCCCACGCCCGTATCCTCGCCTGCGCTCCCTCCGAGGAACAGCAGCAGCGCATTCGTCATGAGCTCCTTCAACAACAACAATAGCAACAACAATAACAACGAAAATGGCAAAAACTTTTTCAACGCACTTCCTCCGACGCCTCCCTTCATGGCGGGTGGCAGCGGCTACTCGCCGTCTCCAATAACGGGCTTGTCACCGCTCATTACTCCAATGAACTCGCCAAACAACCCAGAGCTCAACGATCTGGCTCTGGGCGCCCCAGCATCACCATTGCTCTCGTCGCCGTCAGCATCGACGACGACGTCGCCCAGCACAATGCAAATGCAGACGATGCACATGCACATGCAGCAAAACCTGACACAGATGAGGACACCGACGAGAAATGACAACAGCAACAGCAACAGCAACAGCAACAATAGCGGAAGCGGGAACAACGGCCTCCCTCCTATGCCCGACGAACTCAAGAGGCTGACATCGGTGGTCGGATCACCGCACTATGTCGCGCCGGAGATTGTCAATCAGCAACAAACGAACGGCTACGACGGCCGGAAAGCGGACGTCTGGAGCACCGGGGTCATACTGTACGCAATGCTCATGGGAAGCTTGCCGTTCGGAAGCGAACTGAAGGATTGCGCGCGGTTCAAGAGGTTCTGCGAGTGGTACGCGGCGAACAACCCACAGCTCGGGAGCGGCGGCAACGAGAATCCAGAGTGGTTCTTTGTTAACGGAGAGGCAAGCGAACCAATCAGCGAGGAGGCAAAAAATTGCATCACCCTGATGCTTAATCCGAGCCCAGACACAAGAATCGGATTAGAAGACTTGGAGGAGAATCACGAATTCCTGAAAGGGGAAGGGGACTTTGGGGAGAAGGAAAACGAGGCTTTCGTTGATTTGAACATGAGCGTCGAATCTCTGAATTTGTGAGGTGTTAAAAAAAATAATTTTTTTCCCTTTTTCCGTTTTATTATTCAAATTCAAAAATTTGATATACTCTCAAGCTAGAATGACAGAACCCAGTTCCGACAGAGAAGAAGAGGGCATTGTGGGTGAGTAGCGCGATGTCCCACATTCAAAGTTTTTCGATCGCTCGCCACCTTCAAGTTTTCTACCCCAACTTAATCCCATCACACCCCACCCCTCGCCCCCTCACGCCCACCCTTCACCATTCACCCTTCACCCTTCACCATTCACCCTCCATCCACCCAACCAACCCATTCTCACTCACTAACCCTAATCCTTTCAGTCGCCATTAGGATGCGACCCCTCAATGAGAAAGAGAGCAACAATAACACAAACACTAACAACAACAACAAAGAAACGAATGCTAACCGCGTGTGGCGTGTCCTTCCTTCGTACGAATCAGTGACTCAGCAAACTCCGGAAGGAGTTCCGACGAAAGATCGAGTGACTGGCCGTACCTTTTTCACTTTTGACAAGGTCTTTGGGGAGCTGTCCTCGACCACCGATGTGTACAATGGCACGGCGAAGTCGATCGTGTCTTCAATAATGTCCGGCCTCAACGGTACTATCTTCGCGTACGGGCAAACATCATCAGGGAAGACGTTCACCATGCAGGGTGCTGACCTCAACAACTACAGCACCGACTGCCCTGGAATTGTGCACCTTGCAGGCCGTGACATTTTCAACAAGATCTCCTCCACTGACCGCGAATTCCTTATTCGCGTGTCGTTCATTGAGATCTACAACGAGGAGGTGCGCGACCTCCTCGTGGAAGGTCCCAAGGTCAAGGTCGACTCGTCCAAAACCAACTTCAACATGGGTTGCAACAAGAAGTCCGGGGCTGCCGAGGAGCAGCCCCACGGGGCTGTCATTCAAGTGCGCGAAGACCCCAAGAAGGGGGTGTACGTGGAGGCGAAGGAGAACATTGTCACCGACTTCGAGTCGTTAATGGACACGCTCGTTACCGGCGAAAAGTCCCGCTCTGTCGGCTCCACTGGCATGAACGAGGTGAGCGAGCGAAGCATCAAGACCACATTTTTCTTTTTCTAATTCTTTTTCTTTCTACTCAATAGCGTTCTTCCCGCTCCCACACCATCTTTCGCATCACTGTGGAGTCTCGTGTGTCACAATCGATCGGCAGTGACGATGACGACAACGACAACGATAACGACAGCGAAGAGGCCGTCCCACCACTTCCTCCCACTGCCACTGCCGCAAATACCGAACCAGACCACGTGCTGGTTTCCACGCTCAACTTGGTCGACCTGGCTGGTTCTGAGTCTGTCCGCCTCACCGGTGCGTCGGGCGAGCGGCAAAAAGAGGGAGGGAAGATTAACCAGTCTCTCCTGACCCTCTCCAGGGTGATTTCTTCTCTCGGGAAGGGTGGCGACAACCACGTCAACTACCGTGACTCGAAGCTCACGCGAATCCTCCAACCTTCACTCTCCGGAAACGCCAAGATGGCTGTCATCTGCTGTGCGACACCTTCCGAGCTGTATTTGGAGGAAACTCGGTCGACCCTCCAGTTCGCGACGAGGGCCAAGCTCGTCAAGACGAGAGCAAAGGTCAACGAGGTGTTGGACGACAGAGCACTCATCAAGAAGCTGCAGCGTGAGCTTAACGAGGCGAAGAAGCTTGCTGGAGGTGAGTGTTCATTCTGTGCAGTGCACACACAATTCACTTAACACTAACTTTTCAAATTTGCAGGCCAAAAAGCCATCAACCACTTGAAGAAACTCGAGAATGACAAAATCCAAACAGATAAGAAGGCAGAGGTCCTCGAAATTCAGCTGCAGGTGAGTGAGCGAGCGAAACGAGCGAGCCTTGATGAAGACGAGCATACTCGCGATGAATTCCGCGAAATGGCTACAGACATAATGGCTAACATCCACTCCATACAAACTAATCCACTCAATTCTTTTGACTCGCTTCATTCGTTTTGCTCTTGCTTCATTAAAAATGCGTCTCGCTTCGCTCGGCGCAGCGCTTGAAGGACGGGATCATCAAGGGGGGCGTCCTCAACAAAAACTCCAACAGCTCCGCCTCTCCCACACACAACAACATCAAGCGCGACAAGAAACGGCGCATGACCGTCATGCCATCATCGAGAACGGGCAATTTGTGCTTCCTCGACGACGACGAGGACTCCTCCCAACAATTAAATAACCCCAAAGCAATCACTGCAACGAAGCGCAGGCAGTCGATGGGCACCGCACTGACCTCCTCCACCTCCTCCACCCCCTTCTCCGACATCCCTAAATCCACCCCCAAAAATGGTGAAACCTCCTCGGTTGAGCTGGACCTGCTTCGCCAGGCGCTATCAGCCAAGTCCGAGCAGAACAAGAACCTCAAGTCGCAGCTTGCGACAGCCAAGGACGAGGCCACCACAGCCAACACCCAGCTCAACACCTTCGAAACCAATTTGGCCGTTCTCACCGAGCAGCTCGGCGAGTTCGGAGCGAAGACCAACGCCCTCACATTGACCAACGAGGCCTTGATGTGCGACAAGGACCTGCTCACAGCCGAAAAGGCTGCGGCCGAAGCATCGAAAGCTGCGGCGGAGGACTCGAAAGAAGCGGCTGACCTTGCCCTAGCCTCTCTGACTGAGCAGGTGAGCGAGCGAACTAATGCGAGCGAGCTTTGTGGAAGACGAGAATACGAGACAAACTAAACTAAAACTAAAACTAATCTAAACTAAAAAAAATATTGTTCGCTCTCGGTCGCTTCGCTTGGCGCAGCTTGAGGCCGAAAAGGAGGAATCCACGTCCGAAAAGGAAATTCTCGTCCTCGAGAAGGAGCAGGCTATAGCCGAGAAGCTAGAGCAAGCCCAAAAATTGGAGGCTGAGCTATCCTCCCTGAAGCAGGTGAGTGAGCGAAGCGAGCGAGCCTTGAGGAAGACTCGAGCCCACTACTAAACTAACCCACTCAATTCGTTTGGCTTGCTTGGTTCGCTCGTGCTTCATTAAAAATGCGCACAATCTCGCTTCGCTCGGCGCAGGAACTTGCAGCGGCCAGGGACGACAATGAAGATCTGATGGAATCGACAAACGAGGAAAAGACCTCCCTCTCAACTCGGATCTCCGAGCTCGAATCCACCCTCGAAAAAACCAACAATGCGTCCTTTAACCTAAAAACGCAGCTTGAGACGAAGATTGCCGAGCTCGACCAGAAACTGGTCGCCCTAGATGCCCTAAACCAGGCAGGCACATCCAAAATCACCGAGCTCGAGGCAGAACTCGTCGCCCAAGTTGCCAACACGGCCGAAAACGAAAAATACGAGGCCACTATCACCGATCTGAACAGTCAGCTGAAAAAGCACAAGACCGACTTAAGGGAGGTGTCCACCTTGCTCGGCAGCTCTAACGAGGCTATTGACGAGGCCAGGGCCAACGTTGTGCTTCTTGAGTCTAAATTGAAAGAGACGGAACAGGAGCTTGAGGATGCGATGGACATGGCAGAGGAGTTCAAGGACTCGGGAGCCGAGAATGCCGACGCGTTGTTGAAGCAGCAGGTGAGTTTGGAGTCCTATCACAACATAGCATTGCAGCAGCCAGCTAACCCCATTCAACTAACTCGTTTTTCACAGATGGACACGCTCACTCTGAAAAACGAGAGAATTGAGGCCAAGCTGGCCAGTGCCACGGAGGACAGATTAAAGTCGGAAGAGGATTTGCGGAAGCTCATGGGAGAAGAACAACGCGCGTTGATCAGTGAGACTGAGACAGCGATGAACAACCTCCAAGAACGCCTGAGAGAGACGGAGGCAAAGGTGTCCGATGCCGAGACCACTTCGTACGAGAACCGCCAAAGGTGCGAGGACATGATCGAAACGTGCCGAGCGGCCGAGTCGGGGGCGGCGTCCGCCAAGCAGGAGAACGACGAGTTGAAGGAGATGACTCAATTGATCGAGTCACAATTGTTCGGCATGAAGGAGGAGAATGTGGAGTTGAAGGAGTTGTGTGCTTTGGCCGAGCAGCGCGCGGAAATGGAAGCCAAGGCGGCAAGGAGCAACATCAGCAAGGCCGCCAGCAGCAATAGTAAAAGCAATAGCTCCACCAATAACAGCCAGTCGGAGGAAATCGAAAAAATCAAGGCTGAGCACAAGAAGGAGGTCGCAACGAAGAACGCCAGAATCAAGAAACTCGAGGCGGTCCGCTTGACAAAGGAGCAGTGCGCGGCCTTGAAAAAGATGAAGAGCGAGCGCGCGAGCTTCCAGCAGCAGGCCGTGAGCGGCGAGAAGAAAATCGTCGAACTGAAGAAGAAGCTGAGAGACAGCATGAGCGGCAGCATTACCAATGATAATGAAAACAACAATAGTAGTGAAAAAGAAAACAGCGGCGAGGATGAGCTCATAGCGCTCAGGACCGCAAAGGAGAGCCTGGGCGAGAAGTTGAAAAAGTATGCGGCGCACTGCCAAACTCTCGAAGCCGAGAAATCAACCATTCTGACGAAGCTCAACATCGACGCTGACGACAACTTCGTCAATGGCGTTAGCGAGCTGGTTGGGAAACTTGCGGCGACCGAAAAGGAGCGAGACAGCCTGGTTGGCGTCGAGTCCGAGGCGGGAATCATGCGAGCGCAGATTGAGACGATGAAGGGCGACTTGGATAAGTTTGAGTTGAGCAGGTGAGTGAGTTAGAAATGGTGGTAGCGGAAATAATTGTGAGGCAGTTCTAACTAATTTCATCGCAGCAAACTCAGGGAGGACAAGCTGGCAAGGAGCACCAAGAATGAGCAGGAATTGAGCGAGAAACTCAACGAGGTGAGAAACGAAGTGATCTGGATCTGGTGGACCAATAACCACTGCTATGCTAACGCACTCAAATAATATGCGCAGATGGAAGACCGCGTTGCCAGTTTGGTGGAGGAAGTTGAGAGGGAGGGGGCTGCACTGGGGGGGGACGTGGAAATTGGAAAAGATATTGAGGCCGAAAAGCAAATTAAATTCCTCGAGCAGGAGAATTTGCAATTGATGCTCGAGGTGAAGGAGACGAAAAGAAAGTTTCAGGATTGCAAGGCAGAGTTGGATAGTGTGATGGCCTTGGGGGTGGAGGAGGTGGAGGAGGTGGAGGAGGTGGAGGAGGTGGAGGAGGTGGAGGAGGTGGAGGAGGTCGAGGAGGTCGAGGAGGTCGAGGAGGTGGAAATGGAGGAGGAACCTAAAACTGAGGTGGAGGAGGAGAGTGCATTCTCTCCAAGCAGCAAAACGGTTAGGTCGCCAGTGCGCTCGCCACTGGGAGCCTTCGACGAGAACATTATGGTTCGAAAAACACTAGGGAAGACGCCAAGGAAGTCGCTTGGAGGCCAACCCACCCCAAAATCAACCAAATCGAACCGGAAGAGACGGCAGTCAGTTGGCGGGGGGGTTTTGGGGCTAAGTGCTTTTGCGGATGATACATTTTAATGCATAATAATCAAATTTGCAACAAAAAACCTTGTCCACATTATTACATTCACGCGTCATGTCCATTCTAGGATACTGAACACATTGCCGACTTTTTATTTCGAAAGTAGTTGTGCTTCATGGCAAAATCTGGGAACGCAATTATTGCGGCCGTCATGTTGTCATTACTGCCCTTTGCCAGGCACATATCGAGTAAAAGTTCCAAAGCTTGGCCCAGTGTTTTAACCTCATTTTTGTCCAACGCATTGTGTATGAAGGTAACTGCCTCCTGGGATTTCATAACATCCCATACTCCGTCGCAGCAAATCAGAACGAAGTCGTCGTCTGCGTCTCCTCGCTCGTAGCACATCAGTTCAGGCTTGCACGTGACGATTTGATTGTCAGGCTCTGCCTCTCCATCGTCCTTGTAAGAAAAATCACCCAGAGACCTCGCAACGCCGTGCATGGCATTAACACGGCCGTTGATAACTCGCCCTCCCGCCTTGATGATGCGCTCCATCTCAGATTTTTTGGTTGGTTTGTGGTCAGAAGAGAGGTCTTTGGCCTTCTTGTCGGCAGAAAGAACACACCGAGTGTCGCCACAGTTGGCGCAAATTACTTCGTCCTCGGTTATTATTGCAGCACAAACGGTTGTTCCGGAGAAATCGTCGTTGTTGGCAATGGGTTCAAGGGCAAGAAGCTTTTTGTCAACCTCCATGAATGAACTCTTTAAAGTGTCGGCAATTGCCGAGCGCCTTGCTTTTATCTTCTTCTCGTCCTTACTTCGTTTTGTTGGGATGTTATCTTTCTCTAATATGTGAGGCAGCATGAGCTCAGCTGTCTGCAATGCGCAAAAGTCACCACCGTGACCATCACAAACCATCATGAAATGGGTGTCATTTAAGGCTTCAAGCTTAATTTGGTGAGCATCTTCCATCGTCTTTCTCTTCCCCTGCATCCCAGAAGTTGCTGCATAGTACCCCTTGTTTAAATTTGTAACAGTTTTGTACTCATCGGTGTGCTTCTCGGTTTTTGGGTCAGGGAGAAGATGGTCGGGCATTATTAACCCTCTTGGCCTCGCTAGGTGTGGGTTGAGGATTTTTTGTTAGTTGGAGAGAACGCGGCGTAATTGCCGATTTCATGACCTCACTCACTAACCTGATGTTTTCCAACTCAACAAGTCTATTGCGGTAAGGACAAAATACGCGAGATGAAAATAAACAAAATAAAAGAAATTTGAAGCAGCTCTTATCTTATAACTCCGAGAAAGACAGTTCGTCGAAAAAAGTTTTTAAATTTTTTTTACAAATTTCTTTGCCTGTACACACACCTGTAGGAGGAAATCACACATAATAATAACCCCATAATTCATATGGTTACGACATCCAGCCATAATCCAACTGATTCAACCTCAACACCCATCACACGGCATGTCGATGTTGAGAAAATGACCAGAATTGCAATCAAACTAATTGATTGCACCAACCTGCCATCCTCCACCACCAGCACGCAATCAAAATCTTCAACTTCACTGCACGCCAACGTGTGGGTTGGAGGGCATCACGAACTTAAGATTGAGTCGATATTGAGCAACCCAGACCGTATCCAGAAGTGTGTTTGCTCATCTCACATGGACAATCCAAGGTGGGATACAGAGCTAGTCTTCCCTCTCGCTGTGTCAACGATGGAGGACATCATTGCTGGTCGAATTATGGTCACCGTGACCGACGTGCGCGATACGGAGGACGATGACATGAGCGACGTGAACAAGTCTGACCTTGGACAAGCTTTGGTGAACTTTTCTGATGTTTTTGACAAGGGGCGGGTAACAAAGTCGTCTGTACACCTCAACTCGGTCTTTTACGACCTTGCCAAGACCAAGAATATGAGTTCCAAGCCGAAAACTAAGCCGATGGTGAGGATGAGCATCGGATTTTTTCTCGGGGAAGAGATCGATATTTGTAAAATGGGCAATGGTGAATGCAAGAACTTTTTGGAACTCGTTCATTTGATAAACAAGGGTGGGGGGGAGGGGGGGGAGAACAGGGAGGGGGAGGGATATGCGTTCCACGTGGGAGGGTTCGAGTTCGAGTTCGAGAGCGGGACAGTCAAGTAGGAGCAGGAGCAGGAGCAGGAGCAGGAGCAGGTCGCGAGGTCGGCCGATGAGTAAGAGCGTGTGTGGCTACCGTGCAACAAGTCTGAGCCCGGGGCGCCACAATCCAATCATCATTCGTTCTCCAAGGGACGAGGAGACTGCGGAGGTGGTGGAGGTGCAGCAGATTAGAGAGGAGAAGGAGGAGGAGGAGAAACAAAACCCAAAATCAACACCAAAACCAACTCCAAAACCAACTCCAAAACCAAAACCAACTCAACCGCAAATGACAATCGCAACTGGAACTGATACCAACACCAATGCCAGTACACCAACATCACCTCCAAAATCTCCACCAAAACATTCTCCTAGATTCCCCATCACAGCAAACCCATCGAACTACAGACAGCAGGTGATGAACAAGAAAGTAGCCAACGCGTGGAAAATGAAACTCCTCCAATCCCTATCAAGGCTAGAAGATAAGGACACGCTTAACCAGGCCCTCGGCGAGCTGCACCAAATCATATTACTTATGCAGCCGAGCCAAATTTCCTCATTCACTTACCAAATTTCGAAGCAGTCTCCCAACGCGAGTCTCGCGGCGAGAAAGGCCATGCTGCAGCTGTTGCAATTTTTAGTCACTCAGCATCCGCTTCACTGCAATATTGAGAAAGTGGTCGAATTGATTGTGAACCACGCTAGATACCCCGAACTCGCAATTAAAGAGCAGTGCCAACAGACGATGTCGTCAACTGTCCGCCACACCTTTCAACACTCCCATTGCTCGTTAGCAAAGGGAGGCGAAGGGAACATGATGGTTCTACTTGATTCCTTGTTCGCAGTCTTCTCGGAGCAAACTGCCACAACGAAAGAGGCCGCCGGCTCGTGCTTGGCGATGGCGGTCCGTCCGTCCGACGCCATTGTCCCAGTGACCATAACTGCCACGGCTCGAAACATTGAAGATGTTCGACACACGTTTCGACAGCTCGACAAGCACGGCTGCAAACTTACGCTGCCGAAGGAAACAATCGTACTCCCGAACGGCACTGTGCTTCTGTTCGTCCAATCCACAGAAAAGACTAAGGCTCTCCACGCGACGCTCACCTCCTTCCTGAAGTTCTTTCCGGCTGGCTGGACCGTTGAGCCGTTTTCCAAGGTCGAAGGTGAGCGAGTGGTTTATGGAAACGCGCTAAACTTTAACCGGACTAAACCCGCTCTTTTCGCTCGGCGCAGAATTTTTCCTTCACGAGTCCCTCCACAAGCACTGCGACGGCTTATCGCTCTACGTCGGTGAGCTCCTCGCCGAGGTAACGGGCGCGATGAGCAGGAGCGTGGGCTCCGACGGCGAGCTTTACAACTGCGTGAGCCGCTTGTGCCAAAACATTATCGAGTGGAACGAGCAGTGTCCCAAGCTAAAATCCGTGCTGAAGGAGTTTCTCCCGCAGCTGTTCCATAGGGGGCTGCTGTCTTTGAACAACAGAAACAAAAAGTTCTGGAAGGAACGGGTCGAAGTGGGAAACATGGTCAGCTGGTTGTGCAAGGCGGAAGTTGATAATGGATTTTTGGCGGTGAACTACGGAAGGATCAGCGAGGGGTTGAAGAGGGCCAAAGCCGGGGTCAAGGCTGTCAGGGAGAGTTGTGGGGTTGCGCTTGAGCTATTGGGGGGGGTTTCGAAGGAGGGGGCGG
>BRYC01000263.1:83998-98307 GCA_030267985.1 Parmales sp. scaly parma | reverse complement strand
AGGGGGAGGGGGAGGGGGAGGGGAGGAGGACGGTGATTTGAACAAAGTCAATTTTCATGAACTCACCGATGTGCCGCCGATAAAATTTACCGAGAACGAGCCAGAGATAAACGGCGAGGGGTTCAGCGAGGACGAGGAAGAAGGGGAGGATGAAGAAGGGGAAGGGGATGGGAACGGCAAGTCCCACGCAGCTGTCAGGAAGAAGAAGAAGAAATATGCTTACCAATCCAAACGCAAACCAGGAGGGTTCCGATCACCTCGCGACAACACAGCAACCGGCTCAGGAACGGCAACGGTCAGGCTATTGAAGGAGCTGGGCAATAAGAGCGTTGCGATGCAGAGGAGTTTAGATGACTTGGCGAATGCAACTCGTGGAATTAAGAATCAGGTGAAGGAGATTGAGGTTGAGGTTCGAGTTGGCAAGAGCCAGGAGATAATGAGCGGTTTGGCAACACAGCAAATGCTGCAAGCGAAGGAGAAGGAGAAGGAGACGGAGGAGAAAGAGAGGAACAAGCCGTTGACCGATAAGGAGAACTTCTTCATGCAGCAGGGGGTCGACATTCGGTTCGACGGGGGGGGGGTTAGCTTGTGGAGGGAGGTGCAGTGGCTGCTGCACTGCGGGGAGGTGGAAACTGCATACTCCAGGGTCCTGGAGGGAGGAAGTCAAACCGATCTGTTGAGGTTGATGGGGAAGAGCGGGTTTGGGGTGATTGAGAAGTTAAGCGGGAGGGGGTTGAACAGGCTGTTCGAAACGATTGGCGAAATGCTCAACGACGGATTGTAAGTGACATGGAGTGGGGCGAAGCGCCAAACAATCTGTTGTGAGAATCCAAAACTAACCCAAAAATAAAAAAAAATATATAGGTTCGTCGAACACTTGCTGCCGTGGGTGTTTAGCTTGGTGCAGTGCGGGCTAGGGAAGAAAATACCCAATTGGCTGAGGGAAAGTTTAGCCAGCGGGCTGTACAAGTTGAGCGAGCAGCCGGACGAGCATGGAGTGTTGGCTGCTAAGCTGCATCGGCACGTGGCAGGGTGAACATGGAATAAACTTTGTGAGGATGTTGTATAAAAAACAAATATTTATTGGGCTTCTCATTCAAGCAACTCGGTCAGGTAGGCCTTCATCTTGCGAAGCTGAGTCTTGACACTATCGTCCTTCAATTCCAACTCGACAAAGCTTTGCTGCTGGAGAACGAGCGCTTCGATGACTTGGTTCTGGATGCGGGCAGCTGCTTCAATGTCCTTCGCAACGAGGAGTCGAACCCTTTCGATTGAGGAGTCGACAAGTTCGTGAAGTTCGACGGAGACGCGCTGGAGGCTGGCCTCGAAATTGGAGTTGTTGTTGTCGTTATACTCAATCAGATCAGTTACCTTTCGAACGTTCTTCTGGTCCTGGAAGGAATCGCAGGTCGACCAGTCGGAGAGAGCTTGGGGGGGGGTAGAGGGCCGAGAAGAGGGAGGAGACTGGGAAGGAGAGAGAGACTTAAGAGCGTTTGGGTCTTGCCTTGATGGGGAGCTGGAGGTACGCGGAGAAATTGAACTGTAAGGGGTTGCCGACTCAGCGTAAGAATCGTAGCTTTCATAGCTCATCTCGGACAACTCAACAGCAGATGCAGACACAGACCCGGTTGAGCTATCATCATTGGCTTGAAGAGCTGGGGCGAGAATTTCGAGGAATTGAGAAGGACCAAATTGAGAAGGAAAAGGCCTTCTGCGGAAGTTCGATTCAGCGGGGGAGGAGCGTTTCATCTTGATGATTTGATGGAGGGAATACTGAATTAAACAAGGGGCGAAGGAGTATGTATGAGTGAGGAGTGAGAAACCAGTTTTATTTTGGGTCGGTGGCAGCCGCGGCAGAACTAAATTAGAAGCTCCAACTTATGGTTCTGTAACCGCATCACCAAAACAATGGTAACGAAGTATCGGCAGTACTCACACGATCAAGACAGGTATAAAATATAATATCATTAAAATTCAAAATCTCAAGATATGTAAAACTAAAAAGCTCTGCACTCGTCCTTCCCACCCTTTCTATTACAAACACCAAGCTCTTCAAATGGGTCACGCACACTCCTGCGATCAAAGCTGGTGCATAAGCACTGCGAAACTCATCGATGGAAAGGATGCCAACTCTTTCGGGGCTCTATTTGCTGAGAAAGGCACGTTTAAATTCGGTAACCAAGCCTCGGTCGTCGGCCCCACTGCAATTGCGGCCTATTGTGAATATTTTTTCAATATGATCTGTTCTTCGAAGCACACCTTCGTTTCCTTGACCTCTGAAAGGGGGGCTGGTATCGAAGCTCGTCTTAGGATTGCTTGGGAGGGAAAGTGTGAATACACTCGTCTTAATTCTTCGACCGTCACGAATCCTTTCACGAACATCGTTCACTTTAACAGGGCTGGTTTGATCACTCGATACAACATCTACATTGACAACTCCAATCTCTTTGAGCCCTCTACTGTGAGTGGTGGCATGACAACACCAGCCCGTTCATCAGGGGAGGTGAGCAGATCCACACCCACCAACCTTACTCCACAACTAACCCACTCCACTCAATGGCGCGCAGGGCTTCAATGTCGATACTTAAAAAATTGCACCTTGTGCTTTTGAGATGAAACGATATGAGATTTGATGAGATGAAACGTAGCAAAAAACAACCATTATCATTTACATTTAGGTTTCACATTATCTAAATTATTTTGACGCTGCTCATTGGAAGCTGGTTGGCACACCCATATATAAATTCTTACACTTCTCATCCTTCTTCTTGTCGTTGATGAGTTTGGTCATTTTCTTGGATTGTTTCCTGGGCGAACTGTCTATTGGGGGTAAGCTGTCAATGCTCCCCCCTCCCCTGCTCCCCCCTCCCCTGCTCCCCCCTCCCCTGCTCGCCCTGGACGGACTCGCCCGCACATGGGCAGGAACAGGAACGCTGTAGCTCTTCCACAGCCACTCGTCCCCGTCGCCTCTCATCCTCATCAATCCCGCGCAGACGTCGTCCCCGGTCAGCATGTAGTCGATATTGGGTGCAGCTGGAGTAGCCGCTCTAGACCCCGCTGGGGACTTTGGAGCTGCAACCCCTTGCTGTCGTTGTGTGCCTGAAATGTCCGATTTGCTATCGTTGAAACCGAATTGCGCCAAAAGCTCCGTGTTGACTGTATTCATATTATTATTCACTATCGACTCAAGTGGCTCATACTGGGCATTCTTCGGCCTCCAGATGTGGAGGAGACTCGAACACCTCAGTGGGAGGGGCGCTCCCGAACTGTTTATTAGCTTGTTTATGTTGTCCTTCTCCCAGTTGAAGCGTCGGAGCTCTCGAATTGCGTTTTCCAGCTCCTCCTTCCCAACCTCCCCCCCGCCGTCCAAGTCAACGTATCTCACAAACAGCACCACATCCTTGCGTTTCATTTTCAGCCCAACGTTCTTCATCCCCCGCCTCAGCTCCTCGGCACTCACGAAGCCGTCACCAGATGAGTCCATTTTCGAAAACAGATCGCTAATCCTTAGGCAGTTCTTCCGCATAAAGTGCTCCAGCGAGAGGAGGCAGTTCAACGCCCCGGACTCCTCCATTTCGTACATTTTTTCTTGGAGCTCGCGGGCTCTGGCGCGCCTCGCCTCGCTCTCCGCTAGCCTAGCCGCTTCCTTCTCCCTTGCCTTCTTCAGCGCAGCCCTCGATGCCCCGCTCGGCATCATCATCTTCTCGACCGCTGCAACGAGCTCGTCGCTAGAGATCTCTCCGCTGCCTTCAGGATCAATTGTGTGACAGAGTGTTGTCACCGTTAATCCCTTGGCCTTCATGAAATCCTCCAAGAGAAGGAGGACCCGAGAGACACCTGCGTCCTCCGCAGCCTGCGCCGAGCGAAGCGAGGCGCATTTTTAGTGAAGCACGAGTGAGCCAGGCGAGCCAAACGAATTGAGTGGATAAGTTAGTAGTGGATGTGGCCGTCTGCAGCTGTTTCGGAAGATTTATCCCGAGTATGCTCTCGTCTTCATCAAGGCTCGCTCGCTCCGCTTACTCACCTTTAGCTTGGCCTTGGTTTCAGCCTCGTCCTTCTGAAAAGCAATGTTTGCAATGCGTTGTTGCTCCTCCCCTTCGTGCTTCCGCTTTATTAAAGCCTTCAACTTCCCGCTGGGTTCCTTGAGCTTCAGCAAACCGGACACAAGCTCTGCGCCGGTGACAGATCCCGAGTTGTCCTTGTCGAGCTCCTGGAACACGTTGAGCATGCGCAACCCTTTTTCCTTCATAAAATCTTCAATTCGCATTAGAATTCCGCCCACCTTGTTCTGAATAATCTCCGCCTCAGTCTTGTGGTGTAGCTTCCTAAACCCATCGGCAACCTCGTCAAAATTCAGCTCTCCGTCGCTGTCAGGGTCCAAAAATTTCATAATCAATCCAATCTCAGTCTCGTCGAAACTGCGCCCGCAGCGAAGCGAGGCGCATTTTTAACCAAGCACGAGAGCAGCGAGCGAGCAAATAGTTGAGTAGGTTAGTTCAGTAGTGGATGTAGCCGAGTATGCAATTTTGCACAGAGCTTCGCACTCTTCTGTCATAAGGCTCGCTCGCTTCGCTCGCTCACCCGCATCCCAAATGGCTGAGCCCCTTCTTCAGCTCCAGGGCCGTGACGGTGCCGGTCGGTTTCTGCTCGTGGATGTCGACCTTGACCGGCTTTACCCCCCCCGGGTACCACTCCGCGTCCTCCTCGTCCTCCGAGTCGGAGTCGTTCAGGTGCGATTTCTTGAACGACAGGTCCAGATAGTTGAAAAACTTGATGACCGTCAACTTCTCGTCGATTAAGAACTGTTCGAGCTCCTTCATCAGCTCGAATCCCTCGTTCTGGATCGATTCGCTCGCCTTGGCCCTCCTAGCCTTTCGGAACGCTTGGGTGAACTCCTCCAAATCTATCTCGTCGCTTTTGTCCGGATCCATGTACTCAATAACGGTTGCCATTTCGTCGCTCGTGAACGATTCTTCTTGCCTCGACTGCTCGGAGAGCGCAATCTTCTCAGCCTTGGCAAACCGCTCGTCCCATATCGCTTTCCGCCTCTTCTCGACGTTTTCCAGGTGAATCTCACCCTCCGCCTTGCGCAGGTTCTTCCCGAACTCAATCGAGTCGATACTGCCCGTTTTCGCCGGATCGATTGCTTCCAAAGCTGCACCGAGCGAAGCGAAGTGCATTTTTAATAAAGCAAGAATAAAACGAGCGAGTTTAACGAGTTGAGTGAATAATGTTAGTTTTAGTAGTGGATGTAGCCGTCTGTAGCCAAATCGCGGGATTAATCGCTCGAGTCTTCCTCAAAGCTCGCTCGCTCGCTTCGCTCGCTCACCTTGCAAAATTTCGTCCTCGTCGAAGCCGAACTGCGCCAGCCCGTTCTTGAGCTCTCTCCGTGATATGTCTCCCGAGTTTGTTTTGTCAAGAATTTCGAACACCTCGTTGATTGATTTTCTGTGCCAAGCCATTTTTCGACGAGCACGAGAGCAAGAGTTGGTTAGGAGTGTGTTAGTCGCTTCGCACTCTGCTTTCACACTTTCTGTCACAAGGCTGCCTCGCTCACCTGTTTTTGGCCCTCCAGTCAAGGATTTTCCTCATGACCTTCAGCGCCTCGTATCCCATGGCTTTCTGCGCTTCCGCCCGTTTAATCATGGAGAAGACCTGCTGGAATTCCTGAATTGATATTGACCCGGAGCCGTCAGAGTCAATGAAGGCGACCACTTTCTTGAGCTCAACGGGGGAGATTGCGAACTTCTGCCGCTTCGCGTCGTTCTCCTGGGCGGCACGCTCCTCCCACCAAGACTGGCACCACCGGAGAATTTCCTGGATGCGGATGAAAACATCATCATCGGATTCTGGGGCTGTGAAAGTCAGGATTGCGTTTAATAGCTGGTCCTGTGAGATGTGGGAGGAGTATAGGGGGGAGGGGGTATTCGGGCGGGAGTTGGAGGGGTTTGGGAAGAATTCAGTTTCAAGGTTTAACATCTGTAGGATAGAGTGAATTTCATCATCCGAGATTTCCAAAGCTCGTTCATCGTCGTTGGACATGCTGTTTTGTGTGATGATGGGGGGATGAGGATGAGGGGTAGAAAGCTTCGATGAAGGGAATTGGTTTTTTTGGTTGCGTTAAAAATATAAAATGATATATAAATTTCCATATCTTTCAGGGTACTAGACGACCATGAAAGAGGCATTCACAACTTTACTTACGCTCGAGAGATACACAATAAGCAATGAATGTCTCAGTGCAATCAAAGAAGTGCTAGCCACGCCACAGCTGCTGGCAAAAACAACTGAACCTTCCAAGCCAAACAACAACAACGACAACAATGACATGAAGCTCTGTTGCGGCAGTTTGTATGCTGTGATCCTCCCCTCCCGTTGCAAAGAATGCAAATCCACCAACTCTCCTCTCCCCCTCCCCCCTCCCCCTCCCCTTCCCCCTCCCCCTCCCCAACTTTCCCCCGAGCACATGAAGATCCAACAAACTTTCTTGCATACTCTGGAAAGTGTTCTCCTCCATGGGCTGAAGTTCTCAAACCACCCAACCTTCGGAGGCCGTCAAGTCCTCATCTCATGCGCCAGCTTCCTCGTTTTGTTTTCCAAACTTGCAAAGCTGAACTCGAGCAACAAAAATGTCCTCAAGCTACGGAAGATTTACGCCGACTTCAACAACCTTGAAATAGCCAAGAGGCAAAACGTGGACATCCTCCTTGCACGCATTCTTATCCGAATGACACTCAACGACAACAATGGTATGACGGCCTTCATCACGTGTCTATATTCGAGGCGGCACAAGTACCTCCCAGAGTTTTACGCAGGTTGGTCGCTCTTGGCCGCACAACAATCAGATCAAGCACTGAAAAACGCACTAATAATTCTGGACCGGTGCGAGCGGGTAGCATCTGTTGACGCAACGAGCGATGCGTGTATGAAGGATTTGTTGGCTCCACCGAGCCAGTGGTGGCCAATTCCTTTCACTTCATTCAAGGCAAGAGAGAAATTTGAATCGAAATATAATCCCGATAACAACGCAGCACGCCCAACTGCTGCCGCTGCCACCCCGCAGTTCACGATGGAAGACGGTATGAATATTATCCACAATGTCACCCAAAATGTCGCATCAGCTGCTAAAAAAGAGGCCCAAGGGGTGGACTCGTTGGAAGAAGGAATGGACAAATTTGTAAATTTAATAGACCAGGGCTTAGCCAGTGTATTCACGAATTACAAACCGATGGGGCATGTGAGTTTCCAACAGACAATTGTGCCAGCAATAACAACAGCACTAAAACCTCAGGCTGTTGATAGACTTTTCGTATTGGTAGAAAATGATCTGACTGCCCCGGGAGTATTCCGGGACAACGTTCAACCAACTCCCACCACTGAAGCAGCCGCCCAATTATTTCGCCACTTCAAAAACTCTCCTCGTTTGCTCCAACACGATTCACTCCGAGCGATAGTTGCAGCGGCAAGCATCGAGAACTTAGATCACAGGAAGAAGAATTTAAAGTTTCTCTTGGAGATTTCGGTGAGCTCTCTTGAGAGCCATACGCTCTTGATGAGGCTTATAAAGCTCTTGGCAAATATCTCAAGCGAATCGAACGGGGCTGCGAACGGACTCACTCGTGTGTTTGTCTGTTTAAAGTTTGCGTTTCTCCTCGTCGAGAAATTTACGGACGCTGTGGAGGGCTCAAATGCGCTGATGCAGCTTCTGATTCACCACGAATTTATATTCGAGAGCGAGGTCGAGGTCGAGGTCGAGGTCGAGGTCGAGGTCGAGGTCGAGGTCGAGGTCGAGGTCGAGAGCAATAATATACTAACTCCCCACCTAAAATCTTTGTTGGCTGGAACGCGAGTGGGCGAGCTCAATAAAATATTCACGAGCGAAGGAAACGTCACGCTAGAAGATTTGCAAAGGAAAATAGAAAACGATGACGGCACTGGCAATCTCCTCGTCGTGAAAGACGAGAATTTGCAAGTTTTTGGCTATTGTAATTGCAAAACTCGATCATTCTTCTTCAGGTTCAATGATGAGATTGAGATAACAGATATCACAGATCAAGAGAAGGAAGGTTTTGAAGAGAAATTTGGTCTAATTCTAGACAATGAGCTCTCTTTCGGAAGCAGCAGCATGATGAAAAAAGAATTTTGCATTCTTGGATTGGAGCTATATACCCTAACATAAATCTCCTACTTTAAAGATTACTAGCCTCTCTTTCTCTTTCTCTTTCATTTCATCTCATATCATCTCATCTCATCTCACTCATCCTCCTCCTCCTCCCTCTCGCTGATGGTGGACAAACCACTCTCTTCATGAAACTCCGGAAGCTCGCTGCACTCAATAGGATCCAAATTATGAATCCTAAAGGCTCCCAGCACCGCCTCTGGCAGCTCGTTGGCGCTGACGCCTTCCAGCACAAATGCGAAGTCCAAGACTAGCCCGCTGGCGTGGTTCTTCACAACGCTCAGTATCCCTCTTGCAATCCTGCTGCTGATGATCACCAAGCTCACTTCGAAGAGGTGGTCGGATCCACCCCTCTCTCCACTCTCGTGAAATTCAAGAGGCATCACCTTGCCCACGACGGTGGGCGAACTACCTGGCCCGATGGTCTTCCTGACGATCCACAAGCCTTCGATGCAGACGGTCAACATCTTCAATTTGGCCGCGCGTTCCTTGTCGCTGCCCTTCAAAAAATGCTTCCAGGCCTTTTGGAACGGCAAAGGCTGCGCCGAGCGAAGCGAGGCGCATTTTTAACGAAGCACGAGAGCAAGAGTGAATTAGGAGTGGGTTAGTCGCCTCACACTCTTTTGTCATAAGGCTCGCTCACTTCGCTCGTTCACCTTTGCCTTCATCTCGTCGGCTGTGGGAATTTCAAAGTAAGCGGCAAAATTGCCCCATGGGAGCAAAAAATTGATTATGAACGTTGGCTTGTCGCGCAGCTTCCCGCCTAGCATCGAGGGATGCCTGGCGACGTTGTGCAATGCATTGTCCGTCAACCAGAGATCCACGCCTCGGAGCTGCACCGACGGGTTTAGGATTAGTGAAATCTAAAAAAAAGGCAAAAAAAGGCGAATCACTGAATCGGCCGTAACTCCAACGCACAATGATTTTAGACGCTCAAAATTGGACACGGTTGCGGGTTCGGCCAGGCGCATCTTTTCATGCGAGGGGGTTGTTCGGGGACGGTCCAAAACGCGCCATCTGCATGCCCAAGTGAAATCACTAAAAACTCAACCAAAGGCGAAGCACTGAATCACCCCCAACTCCACCACACAACCTCTTCAGCCACTCAAAATTGGACAAGGTGTCGTCTGTTTGTCACGACCCCCGCTTAAATTGCTCACCTTGAAAGCTGACGGCGCGGAAGCAACTTTTTTCTTGTCTTTCAGATAGGTTTCCCCGCGCACCTTGTAGTTCGTGGCGTCTGGTTCCGAGTAAGAGGACGATTCGCTCGGCCAGGCCGGAAGCGGGGATCCAAGCCCCTCCAGGGGGGCTGTTTTGCCGGCCACAGAAAGTTGCCGGGGCAGCATTGGAGATCCGAGAATTGTAGCTCGCCGATCGCGAGAATTTTGTCGAATTGTGGTAGGTGGGGGGTCTTGGGGTGGAGGGGGGTTTGGGCCAAGTCCAAGTCCAAGTCCAAGTCCATGCGACCCAACACTCTTGCCAATTGAAAATATGGCAAAAACCAACAGAACAAGGTGATCAGAATTAATCGTGACAGAGAAATTCAAACTTGACACCATGCCCAGCAAAATTACGAGGAGAGCGACCAACATTGGGATTGCAAGGTTGGAGCTAGGCATGGTGGAGGAGGAGAAGGAGCTGGCCTTCTCAGCGTTGGCGTCGTCGTCAAGGACCACCCACTCGGAGGTGTTCGGCTCGGCACTGTCACTGTCACCATCACTGTTGCTTTGAGTGTCGGATGGCATCAGGAACTGCTTGAGATGGAATGAATGTCCAACAATTTGATCATTCAACAACAACTTCAAGATATCGTTGAGGGACGTGATGCGCTTTCGAATGTTAATTATGGCATGAACACCAGTGGCGTCCTTCCAGCTGAAGGAATTCTCCTTATCGAAAATGTTGGAGACTTGCTCCAGAATTTTTGGGTAGGCATCACTCTTGGTGGAGAACTCGGATTTTAGCGATTCGATGAGTTTGCCGAACTGCCGCCGAGCGAACCAAAAAATTGTTAGATTGTTGAATTTGTTTATTGGCTCGCATATTCTCTCGTGTTTCACATGCTCACCTCCCGGAATTGCTTCGTCTGAATCCACGAGCCAGCCAAGTTGGACGTGGGGACGTCAACGTTGTGGACGACATTGATCTTGTACTCGACGCAGATGCTAAGCGTGTTGAGCTTCTTCCACTTGAGCCAGCCTGAGGAATTCTGGGAGGTGTTCTTCCTACGAAGGACCTGAAAGTTGTACACAGAGGCAGAAGTCGTTGAGGATGAAGGGGAGAAGGATTTCGATGCCGCAACTGCTTGCTGAGACAGCTTAGCAACCCACTCAGCTCGGAGGGTTGAGGTGGGGACCGAGCAATGGTAGACACGACTATAACCATCCGAAATGGCATAGAAGACGAATCCAAAGGTCGAGTAGGGGAGGGACGACTTCTTCGAACTCTGCTCGTCCGAGGAATATTTACGGGCGTGTAGAATTTGCACATGACGAGTCGGGGAGTTGGCATGTTGGGACTGGTACGAGAGCTTGCCATCGTTGGTAAGGATGAATTTCCGCGACCTCCAAACGTGCCGGATCTCACCACGAACAACAACATCACCCTGCATGATGATAGGGGTGATTCCCTGCATGATGATAGGGGTGATTACTGAGGTTTGTGGCGCACTCATGACTAAATTATAAATTTGCTGAGAATTTAGGAAACTTGCAATAGCATGTATTATGTATAAGGATTAAGCTAGCACCATAGGCATTTTCTAAATAGTGACAAAAAAAAGGAGGTTCCCATCAAAGGCCAAACACACGCAATGTCGACCCCGCCCCCCAAAAAGAAGCAGAAAGCCACAGACGGATCTGCTGCCGTCACTTCCAAGCAAATCGTCTTCCTCCCAATTGCTGGAGCCCAAGGAAAGCTTGGGAAGGACAGTGTTGCGACGCTCGAAATGCTCGTTGCTGAAACCGTTAATTTGTTGGTTGTCGAGCGAGTACAAAGAACCTACAACGATGACGATAAAACTGTCCGAAAGCAGCAGAAGAAGGAAACAGACGAGGAATATACGGAAATCGTGAGGACATTTGATGAAGCACGAGCGATAAAAAACGCTGCTTACCCGAGTAATATGACGGGAGGGAACGGTGCGACCGCCAAGGTGATCGGTCATGCGATGGCTCAACTCCTCCACACCTGCTCATCTTACCCTGGGGCGGAGGTCTACTTCTACACCAACAGGTGGGTCTTCTCATTCAGTCTCCGCTCGCGCTCAACAAAGCTAACCCACCGAATTCGGCACAGCTTTGGTGGACGCCTCGCTATTCACACTATTCTCCAGCGATCAGAGGACAAGTCTGATGAGGCGGACCCGTACAAATTGTTGGAAGGATCCGTTCGCGATGTCGAGGGAAACGAAACGGAGCTGTCCTACCCTGTCACTTTCCCTGATTACTTCAAGGGCGTGATCTCCTGCGGATACCCGCTTGAAGGCAAGGGGCCGCTCGACCGACGCGAAGTCCTCCGTCGTCTAAAAAGCGAGGCTGCCGGTCTTGGGCTGAAATTCCTTTTCCTAGCTGGCGACAAGGACGTTGAGACGCCTACTCTCGTGAAGGACCTGACCGAGATCTTCGGCGAAAAGACAAGAGGAGTCAAGATCGTCGCCGTCGCGGGTGGTGGTCACAACGTTTGGAAGAAACTTCCGGAGGATGAGATGGAGCGAGTGAAAGGTGAGGTGCATTCATTTTTGGGAGTGTAGAATTTTAGGTTTTGAGAAAATGCTATCTAAATTTATGCTACGCTTCACAACATATAATATATATTTATTCAACCCCTTCCTGCTTTGCCCTTGCCCATGTCGCTTAAAACATCATGATTCCCCCAAATATCACTTCCCAATTTGGAATTCCCAGCCTCAACTCTGGTAATCTCAATGTCCGCCTCCCTCGCTGTGCGCTCATCTACCATAATTTTAGCTTTATTCAACTGGTCGTTGGGTAGGAATGATTCCATGACGCTGGCCTTTAGCTCGTTCAACTTCCCCTTCTGCTCATCTGTCAGTTCTGACTGCTGAATTGGTGAAGCACTTTTTTCTCCCAGCATCGTTCGCTCATAATCCTCCCACTCATCTAAAAACCGCACACCCTCCGCCTTGTTGGTCTTGACAACGTCGCGGTGTCGCTCGAATTCTGACTTTATATAGGATAATCCGAAGCTAGCCATTTGAGGAGGAAGAGGCGTATTTAATTTGGTTCGGGTTGAATGGTGCAGTAGAAGGAGTCTACGATAGACGAAGAGGAATCGCGGGGCAAGGGGTGAGGTGGCCATATTTGGTATGTGAAGATTGAGTTTTGTATAAAATTTTCGCAGTTGTCAATAAGGTAAGAGCACACCACTACCACACAGCACTCCATTGGACCCAATAATAATAATCCTATCCATTTTAACCCAGTATCCTACCTTGTAGCTCCCCTTCTCGATCTGAACTTTTCACGAGCATATCCATGCCTTCCAATGAGCACCACAAGTGGCTCAAGAAGCGTGATTGGCCCGCGGTAGAATGGGCCATGACTGACCCAGATAGTGATGAAGATTTGTTCGTGAGAAAGTACAAGGAAAGAGATGAGCATGGACGACTGCCACATCATTGGATGGCAGCGAAAGCTCAGACACACACACATACTCTTGCCGGTGTGGGCGTGCAGTCGATTTGGTTGAATCCAGAGGCCCTCACCACACGAGACAAGGAAGGCAAAACTCCCATCGACATTGCCCGTAGGAGTGGAGCCTGTGCTGAGATCATCGGCTTGCTCTCCCTCACTCCCGAGGAAGCTCGTTCGTTGGGTGGTAATGGGATGTACCGCTTGTACGCACCAGTGGCTCATTGGAGGAATGTGATGGTTGAGTGGATCAGATCACGATCGTGGGCAGACTGCCACAAGTTCATCAATGAGCACGATGACGAGTTGGTGCGTGAAGTGCTCAAAATCAACAATTCTGAACTTCTCAATCAGATTGCTTGCAATAGCCAGTCATACACCGAGTCCCTCGTGTTTCTTACTCTTCGAATGATCCATCGGCACCCACTTTCCCTTACCGATAAAAACATCCATGGCAACACAATGCTCGAGTTTGCCGATCCTACCCAATTCAATGCGTGCAAAGAGATCATAAACGTCCTCCGGCTCACCCCCAAGTACATCTCCTCCACCCCCTTCCCCACCCTCCTCCTCCAATCCCTCCCCTCCAAGCACCACGAGATCTACGGCCCCTACAACACCGTCTGCCAGTTCATTAAGCACATGAAGTACGACAAGGCTGAGCTGGTCGAAATTGAGGCCGTCCTCAAGCCGACCCGCAAGTGCGACGTCTGCAGCTCCCTCGGCGCGAAACCGTGCGCACGATGCAAGAACACGTTCTACTGCTCCCCCTCCTGCCAGAAAGCAGCGTGGAAGAAGCACAAGAAGACGTGCAAGGCGCCGACCACCCCTCCCGCCACCGAGGCCGAGCTCCGCACCCTCCACAAGGGCATTGCCCTCCTGAATATGTGCATACAGAGGCCTGGGGCTGGGGATGGACCAACTAGCGAAGTGCTGGAGTTCTTGTAAATTTGGGTATTTTGAAATCAAATTCTCATTGGTTGTATTTATGAATTAAGTCTTGTTGCTACCGTCCGGCACTCTTTCGCCTATTGCCCGTTCCAATTCCTTCTCCCTTCTCTTCCTTGTCCATCAAAAAGTCCATAGTGGCGCAGCTCTTCAAGACTTCCTTCTTCGAGATCCGAAACGTCTTCCGCCTCGCCCCCGAGGACATCTCCACCCCCTTCCCCTCCCTCCTCCGTAGGTTCCTCCCAAAGACACCATTTTTGACCTTGACGTGTCGCGCAGCGCTCACGCAGCGCTGTCAATCTACGACCTCAACCACAACATGTCGCTAGGATACTCAATTTGTGGACAGGTCATGACCTTCCTCATGCCTGCCCCAAGGTAGTCCTCGCGAATAGTTATTTTAGACATCTAAATTAGTTCACATTTTCCACAACAACTCTGTTTCCTTTCCCCATCCATCCCATCCCATCCCATCCCATCCCATCCCATCCCATCCCATCCCATCCCATCCCATCCCATCCCATCCCATC
>BRYC01000263.1:31418-82664 GCA_030267985.1 Parmales sp. scaly parma | reverse complement strand
CCCCCCCCCCCCCGCATCATGAATCGGCCCAACTTGATGGACGCTCTGCATCATATCCTCCCCGCTCACTTCCACCTTCTTGTTCGGCTGCAAGTGACCCATATCGACAACGATCTCATTCTTCGCCATGCTGCTCCCGTCCGGCTTCTTGGCGTACCAAGCATCAGTCATGACCCGGCGGAGGGTCCACCTCTTCTCCGGATTCTTCTCCATCATGCCAATGATCAGCCTGCGCCGAGCGAAGCGAGATTGTGCGCATTTTTAATGAAGCAAGAGCAAAACGAGTGAAGGCGAGTCAAAAGATTTGAGTGGGTTAGTTCAGTAGTGGACGTAGCCATAATGTCTGTTGCCATTTCGCGGGATTCATCGCGAGTATGTATGCTCGTCTTCCAAAAGGCTCGCTCGCTCACCTCTTCAAGCTCGGATCAACCGCCCTCGTGAAGCTTCTCCCAAACGAATTGGGTGGGATAGCTTAGTAGTGGATGTGGGTGGCTGTAGCCATTTCCGCTCGTTCGCTCGCTCACTCACCTGACCTCCTCCTTCTGAATCTTGTGGTAGAGCTGAATCAGTTTGTTGGCCATGAACGGCGGGTGCCCACACCTGAGCATGAACAGCGTTGCTCCAACGGCGTACACGTCAGCAAGCTGCCCGTCGTACGCAAGCCCGGAGCACAGTTCGGGAGACATGAACGCAGGGGTCCCGGCCGTTTCGAGGAGCTTCTCCGCCTCGCCCTGCGCCGAGCGAAGAAGGTGCGAAGTAAATTGAGTGGAATAATGTTAGCGGGTTTTTAGTTAGTGTCTCGTATGCTCGTCTTCATCAAGGCTCGCTCACCTCCGAGCTCTTCTCCACCATTTTCGAAATTCCAAAATCGGCAAGCTTCACCACCCCAGTGTCGCTAACTAGCAAGTTCTGTGGCTTCAAATCCCCGTGAACAATATCGTTGTCGTGCAAGTATTTCAAGCCCAATAGCACCTGCCTCGAAACGTACCAGGTCTTCAAATCGCTCAACGGCTCGCAGGTGTTCGTCCTCGCGTTTCCCTTGGTCATTTGCATCAAATCCCCGTTCTTCATGTATTCCAAAACCAAATACATTTTGTTGACTTTTGGGTCGTCCATGACCTCGTAGAGTTGCAGTATGTGCTCGTGCTGGAGCTTCTTCATAATCGCAATTTCCCTCTTCACGTCGTCCATAAAGGTCGAGTTTGACCCCACGTTCTTCTTCTTCAGCAGGTCCTTGTTCATTATCTTGATGGCGTAGAGCTGGTTGTGGGACTTCTCCTTGCAGAGCCGCACCTCAGCGTAGGAGCCCTGGCCCAGAGGATCGAGGAGGATGTAGTTATTCACGATGTACCGGTTCGTCAAGAACGAGCCCTTTGCAATATTCGGCTAGCGAATTGAGTGGGTTGAGTTGAGTTGAGTTAGGTTGTAGCAATATTGTGCGGCTCGCTCCGCTCCGCTCCGCTCACTCACCATGCTCGTCGGCAAGCTCGCCTTTTTCCTCTTAATTTTAACAGTGTCCTTAATCACCGATTGTGAATTCGGATCCGGCGAGGATAAGTTGGGCAGAGGAGTTGTGGGCGTTGGCGTTGAGGGGGGTAGGGTGGGAGTGCGAGGTGACGCGCCGATGGTCTTGTTGGACGCTTTCGGTGTCATCATCGTCGCACCACCCCCCTCTCTGTCACTTCCACTTCCACTTCCACCAGGTGTTTTTGGAGTCGCAAGATTTGTGTTGATTGCCAGTGGCGCCTGAAATTTCAATGGCGTTCTGCTCGCCGAGGCTGGAGGAGGTCCAGCTGGCTGTCGGGGTGGGAACTTTTGGGTTGGTGTTGCGGGCTCCTGGTTACTAGGGGGTTGGATCAGCGGGGGGTTGTTGACGTGGTTTGGGAGTGGTTTTGGGTGTGATTTTGGTGTGGCTGGAGCGGAGGACTCCGATTTCTCCTCAGAAATCGTGTTACTCTTCTTGATCGCCTTGACTTCCGGCTCCTTCTTCCCGTCCAACCCCCCGGCCGTATCAAACGCGCACCAATCGTACAGTTCCCCGTCCCCCAAATCCTCCACCTCCTCGTCTCCTTCGCTCTGGTCCGAGTCCGAGTCCGAGTCCGAGCCCGAGTCAGCCATGAACGCCTTCGCCTCAGCCTTCGCCTCTATTGTCCTTGTATCTTCCCCCTCTTTCCCCTCCTCCTTCTCCTCCGCTATAGTTTTCTCCTTCTCCTTCGGGTTATCAGCCTTGGCATTCGCATCGTCAAGCCCCGCGGCAGTATCGAACGCGAACCAATCGTAAACTCCGTCCCCCTCCTCCCCCCCCCCCAAGTCCTCCACCTCCTCCTCGCTCTCGTCCGAAGAGGAGTCGCTCGCGAGCATTTTTTCTACTTCCGCCTTGTTGCTTGCTTTTATTATTGTGGCTGTTGATGATGATGATGATGCTGCTGCCTCCGGCTTTGGGTTCGATTGTGAAGGAATTTGTATTGTTTTGTTGGAAGGAATTGCCTTAGGCGTCGTTGGCGGGGGTGGCTTGAACTTCGGCCCGGTTTGCCCCATTTGCTGGCTCGCTCTCCTGCTGCTGGTGTCAGCAGGTTGCTGCTGTGGTTGTTGTTGCGGTTGTTGTTGTGGTTGCGGCTTAGGCGTAACGGGAGGCTGGGGCTTGGGTATTGATGGTGGGGGGCGGATACGACCGACGGAGGTAACTGATTTCAAGTTTTGCCTCGTTTTCCGTTGTTGCTGTTGCTGTTGCTGTTGCTGCTGCTGCTGCTGCTGCTGCTGAGGCTCGTTCTCGTCATCTTCCTCGTCGCTCGAAAGCACGAGCGCATTGCTCAGTCTTCGCTCCATGGAGTTCATTGCAATGTTGCTGTTGCCCCCCTGCGCCTGCTTCAACGGGCTCGACATCGGCGCAGGCCGCCCGTTGATCATCCTAGCTTTCGCCGGACTGCTCCCGAACACCGTGTCGTTATCGTCCTCCTCGTCGCTGCTTATATCCGCCGTCAGGCTGCTGTTCTTGACCGAACGGTCCCTCCCCTCCCGCATCTGCTTCTTCAGCTGCCTTAGCTCGAGCTCCGCCTGGTCGGCCCGGTGCTTGTGGTTCTTCTCGGCCTTCTCGGCCCGCTCCTTCTCCTCCTTTAGCTTCTTCGTCTTGGCGAGGAGCTTCTTCTCCAGAATCTTCTTCCGAATGTTCTCGGTTATTCGCCGGTGCTGCTCGGCGTCGGTTGGAGTTGCCGACGGGTTGTTGTTGTTGGTGCCGGAATCAACGTCATCGTCATCCTCGTCTGAGGATGATATTACAATGTTCGGCGGGTTTTTGGTTAGGGAAGAGCTGTTCTTTCGGCTGAGCGGCTTCGTGGAGGATGTTATCGGCTGGCCGGCTTTCCCAGTCTCCAGCTTGTTCATGTAGCTGTTCCAATCTGTCTGGTCGGAATCGTTGTTGGTGACGTCGTCGTCGTCGTCGTCGTCGTCATCATCGTTGGGGTCAACGAGATACGAAGAAGAAGAAAAATGCCCGTTTTTACCGTTCTTCCGCCCCCCCGGAATCGACACTGACGAAAAAGAAGATTTCCTAGCGATGCTGTTGCTGCTGCTGCTGCTGCTGTTGTCGGGCTTGGTCTTTTGAAGCTTCAAGTGCGGTGCGGGAGACATGATCGCAGCCTTCTCGTTGCTCTTCACACCACTCGCATTCATGCTTCGGCGAGTGTAAGGGTTCTTATCGCGCTCGCTGTTATTATTGCTATTGCTATTGCTATTGCTGTTGTCGCCATTGTTATTGTCGTTGGAAGTGGCTCGCCGGCGAGTTTTCGATTTGGTTGACGATGTGCTCGGTGCCATAGATTCCTTCTTGCTGCTGCTGCTGCTCCGCTCCCGCTCGTTGGCCATTATCTCCAGCCTTGACTTCTTCGCTCGCTCCTCCCTCACGCGGTTGAGCTCGGAGAAGGCGGGGTTTGCTTGGGAGCTGGAGCCAGAGTTGGAACGATTCTTGGAGGGGTTTGTCACTCTTGAGCTTGAGGAGGATTGGTTGGGGATGGACCGTTCCAGTTGATCGGAACTCTGACTTCCTTGTTGGGTAGAAGCGGAAGACCCCATCGATAATTTGGTTTGTGTGGAGTAAAAGGCTATTCGCTGTTTGTCTATGTTATTTAAAGGTGCCTATTTGAATGGCGTAGTTCGTTTGGATTTTTGATATTACTAGTACTAGTACTATCTTATGATTGTGCGTGGAGAGAGGTCCGTCATAGGATTGTATCACATAATGCATGAATTTTTAATTTTAATTCTGTTTTGAGTTTGTAATATCTTTGTATTTCAATATTAGTCCTGAAGTATAAACTCATTTGAGGAAATTTAACGCTCCTCGGCTCTCAAAGAAGATACCGTATCATGGGGAACAAGAAAAATACTTCACCTTATCAAAAGACCAAGATGTCACCTCATCAAAAGAACAATTTGAATTCATGCAGATCGGCACGACGACACCACAGAGACATCAATGCAAACGCATTGGAACAAGGAGCGACCGCAATCTCAATGTCCCCTGGGCCTGTGCTTGGGCTTGGGCTTGTGCTATGCTTATTCACTTATTGGCATTTTTCAACATTTTTTCAACTGTAACAGGATGTGAAATTTTTGGAGGACGAATTGACGGATATTAAACTTGTGGCAAAAAACAACAACGAGAATGTTGGGGGGAATGGAAGCGGAGAGGAAGAAAGGGGAAAGGGAGCAAGGGTTGCGCCTTCCAAATAAAACTGAAAAACAATATTCTAAAAACTTGATTACGTCTAAATGTTATCAAAATCGCCCCATCGCCTCCTTCTCGGAGTCGTTAATGAGCTCCAAGAATGTGAATGTGATTTTCTTCTCTCCTCCCTTTTTGCTGTCAAAGTATTTCTCCTTGAAACCGGCCAAAAAACTCTTGAACATTGTCTTGGTGTGCAATAGAACAGGCTCGTCGTTGATGTCGCCCAAAACAGCTCCGGTCAACCAACCCCCTTTGTTGCTCCTGCTCCCCGCCGCAGAATTCGAATTCTCGTACGTGAGGCAAACTTCCTGCTCCATCCCATCCACGTCCAGGTCGATGTTTTCCAAGAAATTTAGTGCCTCCGTCGCATCAAAAGACTGGCCGATTTTCTGCCCGTTGATTGCAATCAACTTGTCCCCGGCAGCTGGGTACCCATTCGGGTTGCGGGTGCACCGCACAACAGTCAAGGTGTTGGTATCGGTTATCTCAAACACCACTGGGATGTGTGGGTCCAAGTAGGAGATTTCGAATTGGCTCTCTTGGCTCTGCGAAGCGCCGAGCGAAGCGAGGCGCATTTTTAATGAAGGACGAGCGAAACGAGTGAAGCGAGCCAAACGAATCGAGTGGGTTAGTTCAGTAGTGGATGTAGCCTTCTGTAGCCATTGAAGCGAAAAAAAACGAAAAAAAAGGCGAATCACTGGATCGACCGGAACTCCATCGTACGGAGGTTTTAGAGGCCCATATTTGAACACGGCGGCGGGTTCGGCCAGGTGCATCTTTTTGCGCAAAGAGTTTGCTCAGGGACGGTCCAGATCAGGGTCATTTGAACGCCATTGGAGAACTAAAAAAAACTCAAAAAAGAGAGCGAAGTTTGAATCTACCCGTAACTCCAACGCATGACGCCATTGAACACTCAAAATTAGACACGGTGGCAAGTTTGGCCAAGCACATCTTTTCGCTAAAAAAGGCGATTGTTCAAAGACAGTCCAAAACCCAAATACACGCCAAGTAAAACCTAACCAAAAAACAGCGAATCACTAAAAGCACCCATTACTCCCATCACGAGTTTTCTCGTCTTCCAAAAGGCTTGCTCGCTTCGCTTGCTCACCTCTTTCTTGCAATCCGGCACTACAACCCGCCCCTCCTCCTCCCTAAAACCCAACCTAATCCCCAGCTCCACACCATTCATCTTCCGAAACACGATTCTCGTTCCTTGCCTTAGCCCAGCCTCCCTCAAAATTTCCCCGTTGACTTTTCCAACGTCCAAGCCCTTCCGCCTGAGGAAGAGGAGGGCGCGATAGGGGGGGGAAGATGCGGAGAGGAGCCTGTGGATTTTTTTCGCTGTTGGAGGAGTTGGAGGATTTTTATTTTTGCTTTTGGAGCTTGATCTGGTGCAATAAATCGAATGGAGGAGCGCCTCGTGGATGAGGCTGCTGAGGGCCTGGTTGATGAAGTCGTGAGAGGGGGAGATTGTGTGGAGGAGGAGGATCTTCGACTGCAGGATTAGGGAGGGAGAGGTTGGGGTTGTAGGGGGGGAGAAGGTTGGGAGAGTCGAGGGTGAATTATTTGCGGTTGCAGTTGGGGTGGTCTTAAAAAACGTGCGAGAGTCGATCGGTGCATCACTGTCGCTGTCACTGTCACTGTCGCTGTCACTGTTGCTGTCACTGTCGCTGTCACTGTCGCTGTCACTGTCGCTATCACTGTCACTGTCGCTGTCCTCCTCCTCCTCTCCAATCCACAACACTTGCCCAAACCTCGCCACCAATTTCGCCGGCACAAAAACCTCCTCTCCCTCCTCCTCCCCCTCCCCATCCCAGTCCGGCGACTCCCAGCAAACTCTCAACCTCTTCAGCTTTCGCTCGTTTATCGTGCCACAACCCCTAAAGAAGAGCATGTCCCACGTCAACATCGAGAACTGGCTGTTGAAGAGTGCTAGGGGCGCATTCGATCTTCGCAAGGTTGCCGCAAGCGCCTCCCAGAGCTTCCCGTCGTGAGGGCTGTTGAGGATTCCGTTGCCGATCGCCCCGACGAGATTTTTCAATTGCGTCGTCGGTGTCGTGCTCGTGTGCTTCTTCGTGTGCTTAAAACGCTCGCAAACGTCCACCAACTTATCAACAGCATCTCCACAGTTGCCGCCAATAAATTCCTCGCAGAGCGCACAACTCCACTTCTCCGTGACGAATTTTGGCTCCACGCCGTTCGTCGCGTCACCGCAAACTAGCGTCCAAAGGTCGGTCCACTCGAGGAGCTTCCGTAAGGACGGAGGCGTGAGTGTGAGCCGGGACTGGTGCAGAGATTCGTTTATTAGATTGAGGAGTTTTTTTGTGCTGCGCCGAGCGAAGCGAGGCGCATTTTAATGAAAGAAGAGCGAAACGAGTGAAGTGAGCCAAACGAATAGAGCGGAATAATGTTAGTGAAGAACGTGGATCGCGGTAACCGGCCGTCCCCGGCCCCGTCGTTGGCGCTGGGATCGGGCGAAGACAGGGGACGGGACCGGGTTTCGTCGCACCCACCCCTTCGGACCCCCCACCCGGTGACCCCCCTTACGTTCAGTAGTGGATGTAGCCTTATTTCTGCCATTATGTCTGTAGCCATTGAGTCTACCTCTTCCAAATTTCTCGCTTCGCTTCGCTCGCTCACCTTTGGGAGGAGTATACGAGGTAGGACGCCTGCAGCAAAATAACAGCCCCCTCAACGGCAATAAGCACGCTGGTCGCACAACGGACGGTGTGGAGGTTGCCAACATATTCAAATTGAGGATCACCATTGTTGCTACTAAGCGACTCTATCGAGGTTCTTAGATGCGGAATTACCTTCTCCTGCAGGTTTCTGACGATGACGATTGTTTGCGTTCGAGTTTGGGCCTGGGCTTGGACTTGCTCCCTTTTGCAGATTTCGAATTGCTTCTCGACGCTTCTATTAATAAGCTCGAACATGTTGATGTTGTCACTATATATACTTTCCTCCCCTCTAGTGATTGGGCGCAAGAACTGGTGCGTCTCTTCCGGGAAGGATTCTAATAAGCCGGCGAGGGCGGACGTTAGGTTTATGGAGGGGAAGAGGGACAGGGGGGGGAGGGACTTTGATAGGGCGCTGGAGTGGAGGGAGAGGAGGATTGTTGTTGGGGAATCTTTTTCTTCTTCTTCTTCTTCTTCTGAGGAGGAGGAGGAGGAGGAGGAGGAGGAGGAGGAGGAGGAGGAGAAGGAGGAGGTTGACGAGGAGGAGGTGTCGTCGTCGTCAATTGACGACTCGGAGTCGTCGTCAGAGTCGTCGGAAAGAGTCGGAGGAGAACTCAGTCCCACGGCGGCAGCGGCAGCATACCTCATCCTCCTCCTCCTCCTCCTCCTCCTCTTTCCCCTCCTTATCCCTCTCTTAACTTTCTTCCTCTCCCTCCTCCCTACCTCCCCCCCCCCTGGGCAATTCGCCACGAACCCCTGCCACCTCCTCAGCAGCAAATACCGCTCCGAGCTCCCCCCTGACCACTGCGAATACCACAAAGATCCGGTAGAGTTTACCTGGGCATCCCAGATGAAGGAGCGGACCTGAGCGTAGGCTTTGGGGCAGGTGGGGAGGATCGAGGTGAGGAGGTGGGTGAGGGTGAGGAGGAAGACGGGGGGGGGGCATCGGGTGTGCTGGGTTATTTGGGAGGGGGTTGAGGAGGAGGAGGCATTGTGGGACGTCTGGTTGAAGTTGTTCCACAGGTGCAGGCTCATCCCAATATCCAGGTCCCACAAACCCAAGACCAACGCCGACAAGCTGTTGCTGCTGTTGCTGCTGCTGATGCTGCTTGGGATCTCCAAAACCCTCCTCGCAACCATCTCCATCATCAACACCTTCATTTTATCCGTGTGTGGAACCTTCCCCCTCTTATCTCGCCCCCAACCACGCTCACTCTCTAGCTCCCTTATGTCAAACTCCTCCATACCGACATACCCTTCGACACTGTGGATGAAGTCTTTGCCCCGAACGCACTTCTTGGGGTATTTATCCCTTAGGAGTGCTTGCTTTCGGGAGGAGATTAAGGAGGTGCGGAGGGTGCGGATGGAGGTGGAGAAAGAAGAGGTTGAAGACGAATAAGGTTCTAGAGTTTGATTCAAAGTGTATGGTTCAGACCGTTGGTCGTAATGTAGTTTGTAGCTTCGCTTAATTTGTCCCTTGGTTTGATCCATATCTAAATTTTAGCTGATTTTGTGGCTTGCGAGGAGGATCGTTTATCGTATTTAAAGAAAGAGAGTTTTTCCTTTTTTTTTCTAACTTTTTGTGTGTGACCTTTTCTTCCTAGTGGATAGTACGCATATACCCTTTACCTTTTTTCAATAAATGCCAAACTCCCTCCTAAGCTCTTTAGCACAGAACTCGGGTCCAAAACCCCAGCACAAAGTACAGGACATCGTATGGGTTGATTACTCAGGAACAAAATTCGGACCGATTCCTCCCTGGCCAGGCACCGTTGTGTCGGTAGCTGAGGGTACTGTCGAGGTGCGTTTCAACGATGGTTCTTCCGACCTCTTCATAGTTGATCGAGTGATGCCTTTTGCCGGGATATCGTGTGCTTCGTACGCAATGGCTGCGAACGGTGAGGACTTCGAGTCTGAACCTGCTCCAAGGAATGATATATTCGCCCGCAACTGGCGCTACATCGGTGCCGGCTGGAATCACAAGCACGTCGAGTACCAAAAGTGGCAGACCGATCTGATCGACCACACCGAGAGGTTTTTGGCGGCTCGTGTGGACGAAGATGTCTTCAAAAGTGCAGCCCGCATCCGTGGCTTTGACAAGAAGATGAAAGCATTGGAAATTTTTGTTTTTCAGCATGCCAACAAGCTTCCCCGAGCAGAACAGTCGATGGTCACTCCCGGTGGTGCTACTAAGAAGCGTAAAAACTCGACGGACGACGCCCCAACATCTACTCCCGAGCCCGAGCCCGTTCCCGAGCCCGAGCCCGAACCCGAGCCTGAACCTTTGCCTGAAGGACCTACTAAAAAGAAGCATTTGGTAAAGAAATTGAAACAAGTCCCTAAAAAGCAGAAAAAAGAAATTCCCATTCTCACTCCCCCAACCCAAATGGAAATAGACAATCCCCCAGTCCCTGCCGCTGCCCCTGCCCCTGCCCCTACCCCTGCACCTGCCCCAGCCCCAGCCTCAGCCCCCCCACTCGTTCCACCCCAAACCCCTGAAATCAACTTTGCTGAATACCTCAAGTCCACCACGTTCCTTGGGATGGTGGTCTCTCCTTCCCCCTCCACCCCTCCAAAAAAACCCTTCACGTGCGTGAACTGTTTGTTCCTCAACAAGGATTTCTCCTCCCCACACTGCAGCTGCTGCAATTTTCCCGCCAACACCAGCTCCCAGCCTGCCGTCGTCATCAGCTTGCTCTCTGATTCAGAGGACGATGATAACAACCTTCCTCCCCCCCAATCAAAATCCAAATCCAAAATCAAGAAGGAATTCACACCCGTCGGCTTCGGGGAGGCGGATCAACCACCTGACGTGGTTGAGGTTCGACCCCCTACCCAAGAAGCTCCCCCTCCTCCCTCCCCCATCAAATCCAACAACATTGTCGACGACGACATTGTGTGCGTCTCCACCAACGCGACAATGATCGTTGACATGCCCCATCCCCGAAACACATGCCCCAAGCACCCGTTCATTAAGGGATCGTACAATGACTCCTACAGCGGTGACATAAACAAAATGTGGACACTTGCCCAGACGAAGAGCAACGAAATGTTCTGCAAGAACTGTTACTGTTACGTATGCTGCAAACCTGCGGCCGATTGTGAAAAGTGGGGAAATACCCCGAGCAATAAGTCCATCGCGTCAAATGCCGCCCCGTACACTGCGTCCGTGAGCGAGGTCGGCCAAAGTTGCCATTGCAACGGCACTCCAGAGTGTAGAATCTTCAAGAAGGGCAAAGATCTCGCGACAAATCCTTTCGGGGACGTGCTGCGGAAGTCTCTTGGTGCTAACGTTTCCGATCAGAACAGCACTATGCCTGATGAGTTGCGTGATTCGGTAGCCTCTCTGGCAGATATTGCCGAAGATGTGTACAACAGCTTCGAGTCTTTCGAGATTGGCCATGAGATCCGGCCTGCAACGTACTCTTTCAGTGGCTTCAGCGACCCCGACGCAGGTCCGAACAAGAGGAACCATAAATTTGACTACGTCACGCAAATTGTCAGTGGGAAGCTATCCACCATAAAAAGCAAGTTCAACCGTACCTACAATTCCAAGACCCAGTTTATCTCGGGCATGATGGGGCTCACCGTCCTAACTAAAGAGTTCGTAAAATTTAATTGGAAGCTTCCTGACTTTGGCGACGAAGATCACCTCCACATCGTCGCCTCCGACGTTGAGCAGAAGCACGGCGACCTAGTCCAAAGTCTCGAGTCGACCTGGATGGCGGCCTTCTTCAACGACAGTTTCGATTCTGAAATCGCCCTGGTGGCCAAATCCTCCCTGCAGGAGCTCGGCTCAAACAACTCTTCCTTCCCGTCCTCTTCCTCCTCCTCCAATATAATTGACTTCGCCATGCTGTCCGATCTCGCAGCTACAGGCTGGGGCGAAGAGACCGGCGACTTGAAAGTTCTCCACAAGCTCAAAAATCCCCCAAAACTCGACTCCAACTCAACCTTCACCTCCAACTCTACCTCCACCATGTCTGCCGACATATCTGCTCTCACCAATTGCAAAGCAGTGCAAAGAGAGTCGGCCAAAATAAAAAATCTGCGGTGTGAGTATCTTCTCGGTGCTGGTCACTTCTCGGCGTTGTACGTCTACAGCGCGGCCATCAATGAGCTGGAGGTGAGCGAGTGAAGACGAGCATACTCGCGATGAAATGGATTGATTCTTGTAATCGCCTTTTTTTGAGTTTTTTCGAGTTTTCACATTGGCGTGCACTTGGCGTGTTTCGGACAGTCCCTGAACACCCCCCTCCTTGCACAAAAAGATGCGCCTGGTCAAAACCGCGACGGTATCCAATTTTGAGCGTCTAAAACCTCCATACGTTGGAGTTACGGCCGATTCAAAGAATACGCCTTTTTAAAGTTTTTTTTAAGTTTTCACTCACAATTGGCGTGCACTTGCCCCCTTTTGGAACGAGCATACTCGCTTTGAAGTGCACGAAATGGCTACACTACATCCACTACTAAGCTAACTAACCCAATTCGTTTGCTCGCTCGTTTCTCTCTTCCTTCATTAAAAACGCGCCTCGCTTCGCTCGGCGCAGTATTTGGCGTTTGCCACAAGCCAACGGTCTGTGATGTTACAACATTTCAGCAGCGTGCTCGACATTGATAAGAGCATCCAATATTTGCTCAAAATTAAATCGTTCGAATCCACCAACATAATCATCTCCACACTAAATAATCTTACAAAACAATTGCAAACCGATAACACACCTGGCAAAAGCAAATCGACTGCCAAAAATCTCACCATCCAATCCCTCACGAAGTGCTTTTTGAACGTCTACAAGCACACAACATATAAAACGCTAGATGCGTCATTATTCTCCTCCACCATAGAGTCGGCGCTCGAGGTTTTGAACTACATCACCGACCCTTCCAAAGTTGGTGATGTTCCGGAAACTTTTAGCCATCGATCCAGCTCCTCCTCCACCTACACAACCCTCCAGAGACAACACGCCCGGCTCTTCGCTGTGGCGTTCTTGAACGCGGACTCGGTCGACGTGGAAGAGTTAATTCTCCCCGACCAGGAAGTTGCTTGCGCTGACATTCTTGCCTGCCTCCTGGGCACGCTCGTCTGCACTTCAAAAATCGTCAACACGGGCTGCGGAAATTTCGGTTGCCAATGTGGAATGGACGAGGAACAAGGCTCACTAGGTAAACTGTCAAAAACCGCAAAGGTGAGCGAGCGAGCCTACATCCACTACTGAACCAACCTACTCAACTAATTTTAATGCACCTCGCTTCGCTCGGCGCTTCGCTCGGCGCAGGACTTGATCCGAAAAAAAGATTATCATTCCCTTTCCTCCGTGCTGTACGGGATTGAGCTATCCTACAGTATAGGCGTGGAGCGAGCCGACAAAGTTCTGAAAAGTTTGGTGGAACTTGTATCCAGCACACCATTCATTTCCTCCTCAATCACCCTCTCCGACCTCCCCCCCTCGATGACCACGCGCTGGCAAACCGTTGAGTCTTCCAAGAACTACACTGTGTTCACTCTCAAGAAAATTATCAACCTGTACATGAAGGAGGAGGACCTGGAAAATACCATAAAAATTTTCCTGGTTGTTTTGAAGAAGCTCATTGCGGGATCAGATCTTAACGCCGCCACTTATATGATGGACGACATCTTTGAGAAATTGGATGTTCTATTCGACCCTCTCACCATGCCTACTTACGTTGACGACGTGGGCACGATTATGCTCTCCATGTTTGAGGTGGGTGAGCGAAGCGAGCCAGCTCTGCACTAGCGATCTCACACCAACCTAACCTAACCTAACCTAACCTAAACTAACCACCTAACCTAACCTAACTAAATCTGCACAGGCTCGTCACACCGAAAGTGGAGCCTCCAGCATTCTCTCTAAATTGAAGAATAAAATGACCGGCTTGGGGTTATGGTCAAATAACTGGCAGCTGAAGGCTTCAGCAATGGTGGACAAGTGCCTGCCCCGAATGTACGACGATGTGACGAAGATCGACGTTCTTGTTTCCATCGGCAGCCTCGAGAAAATCGGTGGGCTCATGTCCAAACTCAGCAATGACGAAGCCACACTCACAAAGGTGATATCCAGCCTCGAAGGTGAGCAAGTGAAGCGAAACAAGCGGCCATAATGTAATACTAAACTTGCTCGGCGCGCGCAGCGACGATCAAGACGATGGCGTTCGATCCCAAGTTCTTGGACATTGTATATATATACGCCCTTAGGGCGTTCAAGAACACGAAGGCTACGCTTCGGCCATCGTTTGATCTGGCTGTTGCGCAGAGCAGCTTTGTGAACTTTGAATTGGTCGGGTTGATGTGCGCATTCTTAGCTCCGTTGATGGAGCTGGACAACGGGTTGAGCAAGAAAGAGAAAATAAAAAATGTGGGCGTCGTTGAGAAGTTTGTGGACGAGGCGATCAACAACGAGAAGGTGAGCGAGCCTCGAGAATACGCCCACCCACACCAACTACTAATCATTTATTCCCTCGGCGCAGCTTTCCGCTACCCTCAACAACAAAAATTTGGAGTGCATGCGACTTGTGGATGTGGTCGGATATGCATTTGGCTCCTCAACTTCCGCCAAGCTTGGGCCGTATAAGGGCTACGCTGATGAGCAGGTGTTGGAGGCGGTGAACCAAATTTTGAATTGCAAGGTGATTTTGGGAACTTACCAAAAAACTGATGAGGACAATTTGAGCAAAGTGTACCAATTGTACGAAAACTTCTTCCTCCGGCGCCACAGGGGGTTGGTGGGCAACCATAAAACCAACTGTGCGACCAGAATGGCGGACATGATTCTGCAGAAGTCGCACGGAGGATCTAGCGTTGGCTACAAGCTGGGAAATGACGGTGGCAAGGATGAGTTAGGAATTGGAATGATCGTGCGGCTGCTTGCGCTCAATCAGACAAACTTTGTGTTGAGCATGGAGGACCACGTCCCCAGGAAGGAGAATTTTCCATCCGTAGATGATTACGAAAATGGGTACGAGAAGTTCAAAATGGCCGAGTTCGCGTACGCAATAGACGTTGTTATCGACGTGGTAGGGAATTTATTGACGGTGAAGATGAACGAGATGTGGGGGAAGAAGGACGCGCCACTCTTCAAGAAGTTTACCCCCAGCTATTACCTTGAGAGCGAGAAATTTACTAACGACAAGGGCAAGGGAATGGCTGGGGAGAAGGAAATATTGAACCTGGTAGGACAAGGAGGGGTATTGGAGAGATTGGTGCTGGACTTCACGCTGCCCCAGCTGCAGTGTTTCAACGACACGGCCGGCACGCTGAAGGATGTTGAGCGAAACAGGCAGCTACGCCCACAGGTGAGTCTCACTCAGTCTCCGCTCGCCTTTTGGAAGACGAGAATACTCGCGATGAAGTGCGCGAAATGGCTACAGACATAATGGCTACATCCACTACTAAACTAACCCACCCAATTCGTTTGGCTCGCTTCACTCGTTTCGCTCGTGCTTCATTAAAAATTCGCCTCGCTTCGCTCGGCGCAGAAAAAAATTGAGCTGGTTGGTGAGGCCTTTGGGTTGCAAGAGCGTAACCCTTCGTTCAATCTCTTCTTGAAGTTTGTGTGCGGTTGTGGCGAGAGCGAAGCATCACCAAATTCCACTCAACCACTCGTTAGTCCCCAACCGCTGCTAGAATTATACGAGGACGTGTTCAAGGGCGTTCCGGAACCGACGTTGAGCCGGTATACCCGCTCGGCACGCTCCCAGGCCCAAATTGAGTTTCGGCTAAACTTTCTGTGCGACAAGGCCGTCGAAATTCTGGCTCCTTGTTGTGCCGGCTCAAATTTCACAATTGTTAGTCCGATGATAGTTCTGAAGGTGAGCGAGCGAAGCGAGCGAGCCTTGAGGAAAACGAGCATCTCGCGATGGATCTCGCGAAATGGCTGCAAACGGCTACATCCACTACTAAACTAACCCACCCAATTCGTTTGGCTCGCTTCACTCGATTTTCGCTCGTGATTCATTAAAAATGCGACTCGCTTCGCTCGGAGCAGGAATTCGCTATGGCGACGTACAAAAATTTTTGGCATACTGGGGTGCTGGAGACTGTGATTGGAGAAAATCCGAAAGTTTTGATCAGCAAGAGCATGATCGCTGCTCCAAACGGGAGTTTCTTCGTGGCGATCAACGAGTTGTGCGAATGGGCTACGAATTCAAAATGGCAAAATTCGCGAGATTGTAAAATCTTGGTGAAATTCCTGTTTTTAAACGTGGTGGGGGGGTGTTTATTTGGCGGTGATGGGGCGTTGCAGCGTTCCGTGCGAGCCGCGATCAAGAAGCCTATGTTCAGGGAAACGATGAAATCAGCCGTCGTGAAACTGGTGTTGGAACATTTTCCCAAACTCGCCCCGGTCAGCTCTGAAGAATCCACTATCATCGATATGCTCAACTACATTGTTGCCCCCAACAGGCAATTATACGACGCGCTACAGGCGAACAAGAACATTGCTCAAGCGAAAATGAACAGTTTGGATTCGTTTGTAAAAGATTTGCCGCTGCACGCGACTAGCATGTGAGTGAGCGAAATGGCTACAGACATAATGGCTACATCCACTACTAAGCTAACCCACCCAATTCGTCCTTCGGCGCAGCATGATTCGGCTCTGTAATGACGGAAAGTGTGAGGAGGCAGGAAAAGCAGCTGAAAAAATCATGAGAACCGAGTGCTCAGCCAATTTCTTCAACGAGCTTGGGGTTTTGATGATGGGCGCGTGCAAGAGTTCAAAAGAATTCGTTGTGACTGGAGTTCCGGTGCTGAAGCATTTTCACAAAGTGTTGTCTGCAATTTCGAGTGGAAACTTGGGTGGGCGTGATGTTGGAGGTTCACAACCACGGATGGGGGAGAGATGCTACCTCGGGGGCAACTACGAATTCAAAAACGAGAAATTCGAAAATATTCACACTCTTGCCAATACAGCGGTTACTGAAACCTCGGACGCAATCAAAAACCTTCGCGAGTTCCTAATAAGTATCCTGCCCTTGAATCCTGATTTGAATGACGGAGGAGGCCTGGACAGTTTGAAGATTCGGTTCCTTCTCCACCAAAATGAGGAAGTGTACTCCTCAATCTTCAGCATGCTGAACGGAGTAAACAACGCTACCGCCGGTGCAAAGACCCTCCGAGAATTCAATTTTTGGGTTGTTGAGATCTTCAACGATTATGCTTATTTCGGCTCGCCAACGCTTCAATTGAGGAAGTTGGAGGTGCTTGGAATGATGGCCGAGAAGAACGAGATGTTCAGAGAGGACGACAAGTGGAAGAGGAGGAAGGGGAGGGGGGGTTCCAACGACTATTGTGTCGTCGATTTACTGAGTGAGTTTTATTCGGCCGTGAGGTGAGTGAGCGAGCGAGGGGAAGCATTAGGAGCGATGAGCAAGCAAAAAAAGCTAAACAACATTATACTCATTATATTGAGCAGCTCGAGCTTTTTCTGTTTGGACGAGAATCGGATCACCTATTCAAGTACATTCAATCCCTGCCGGGCAACCAACACGGAAAAAACGGTAGTAAGCGATTTCCGAGCCAGTCTGGAAATTTCTTGCGAGAAGTACGAGGTCATTGCGGAGGAGCTTCTGCACCAGTTAGTCGTTCGACAAGATAGGTCTGGTGCGATCCTCTCGCGTGAGTTTGTCGCTGCGCTTGTGAAGAAGATTGGAACCAAGCACTCTAAGTTGGGATTTTGCAACGCAATGTCGTGTTGGTTTGAACAGCCAAGTTACGACGCGTGGAAAGAAGTTGTAGGTGATAACATTGAACCCGCTCTGAGCGTTTTGAGCGTCAGTTTTTTCAAGTGGGAAAGGATGGTTAATCCAGAGTTTGGGAGATTAATTGGCGAGAGCGAGGGCGATGATTACTGCATAGAAGATTTGGATTGCAAAATCGACGTTGAAGCGGCCAAACGTGAGGCCTCGACGAAGTGCAAAAAAGAGTGGGCGGAAATGATTTCTCGAGGCGAGGAATATGAACAGCAGCGTGAAGAGGCCCAGCTGACAATGATTCTCAGGGAGATGAAGAGCACTATGAACTCAACGTATGGTGGTCAAACCAGCTACTACCAACTTTGCGCAATTGCGTGTGTTGAGAATCAGCCCGACGTACTGAAGAAAATGTTCGAGAATCTGGCCAAGTACACGACCGTAGATTCGCACTCTGATTCTGGATTTTTGACACACTTCGTCAAGCCCGTCTGCGCGCAAATTGCGGAGCTGAACATTCTTGAAAGTGCCTATTTGCAAAAAAGAATCAGCAAGATTATGCCGGAATTGCGTGGAAAGGGAATGTGTCAGTCAATATACAGCCTGAACTCGGATTTGCTAGATTCGCTAGTTTCGGGCAGGACGAATTTCGCGAAATTGTTTGGTGCAATCTACAACGCGGACGGTGTAGTCATGAATAGCATGGCACACTGCGGGAAGTACTTGGAAAGCAATCAGTGCAACGCCAAGGTGAAAAAATTGGCGATTGCGTACTTGCAAAAGTGCTGGGACGCAATGGAGGAAAAAAATTTGTTCATGGTTGAGCTGAAAAATTTGCTTACGCCTTTGAAGTCGAGGAAGAAAAAGGTCCTCGTCGACATTTATATGGCGGGGAAAGACAAATGGGGGGACACATTTTCTCAACCCTTTAGACAATCACTGAACATGAAGGGCAAGGCATATGAGTGAGCTGTGTTATATATATGGGCAATTAAATTTTTCAAAAATGTGCGCTTTGCCTTCCTTACCTGCTTGCGTAGCTCAAAAAGCGTGATGTCGACGACCACGACTGCTTTGCACTGCATATCGCCTTTTAAACATATTTTCTCAATTAAAATATTTACAACAAGTGTAAACCTCTAGGTCAACCCTCCTCGTGAAACTCGGCGAATGGATCGTTGAGCGTCTCAAACCCTTGGGGGCGATCGTAAGTGCTTTCACCCGTGTCCGTGTTGAAGAAATAATACGAATCGCTAATGTCGTCGTAGAATTTCCCCCACCCGTCCCCGATTTCTTCCTCCGCTTTGGTGTCCTTCTGAGGGATCGGTGCCCGGTCTTCCGGCTCCTCGTCGTTCTTTTTCTCGTCCTCAATCCCCATCGCACCCTCGCCCTCATCTTCGCCCTCCATCCCGTTCCAATCGTCGTCAAACAAATCCTTCAGCTCTTCGGGTTTCTCGTACACGCTCAAGTGCTTCATACGATTGTGGTAAAACCACCTGCTGCCCTCTTCGTCAGTGTAAATTTCCCAATTCCCAATCGTTTTGTAGGGCTTTCTTGCCGGGTACACCCGCAACCTCCAACCACTGAACTCATCCTGTTCAATTTCGCTGGGCCAGCGACTTGGAAACTCGCCGTCTCCGTAGTCCACCCTCCTCTCGTAGTAGTCGTACAACTGCCGAAACACGTGCTTGCTCCTTTTTCCGCCGAAGTGGACGCTGTTCCAGCACTGCACGCAGAAGAACTCCTTGCAGTCCCCGCACTCTTGCCTCGCCTCGTAGAATTCGCAGTTGCTGCATATTGGCCGTCGCATCAAATCTAGCAGATCCTGCGGCTTTCGCCACCGAATCTCCCCGCTGATTTGGTTGTAGTAGAACTTTTTCTCTTCCTCCTCGCTCCACATCTCCTTCCACCTTGCTTTCCTTTCCCACAGCCTCGCCCTTGCCAAGTCTCTCCCGCCCTTCCCTCGCCACCCGCCGGCAATAATTGTCGCGCCCCAGTTCTCCAGGTCCGCCATCCGCCTCAGCTGGGCCAGATACTGCTTTTTCAGCTCTGCCGCCTCTCTCCGTGCCAAAATCCCCCTCCACCACCTCTCCACCAGCTCCGCCATGCTGATCCTCAGCGCTGCCAGCCTCTTCCTCTCCTCCTTGATTGCCTCGACCAATTTTTGGGCCGCTCTCCTCCTCCACGCTCGCTGCATCTTCACGGCGGACATTGCCTCCTGCTCGGCGATCCAAATTTGCCTCTTCGTCTCCACATCCAGCCAGGCAACTCTGCTCCTCCACACGCACTGCACGTACGTTGCGGCCTTGTGCATCAGCCTCTTCTCCCTGATTCCCTCGCGCAGCACGCTCCTGCACCTGTACGCTCTGTACCTGTTCTGGATTTTGCACGCCGCCTCCTTCCTCTTCTTGGTTGCTTTCTTCAACTTCCTCCGCTGCTTCCGAACCGTCTTCCTGGCGCTCCACTGCCTCATGCTGCACTGTATCTTCCAACAGTCGTTGTTCTTCTTCTTGTCCAGAGCGATTTTGTTCGCCACTCGCTTGTGGAATTCCATTCGAGCCAAGCACTTTCTACAAAGTTTTTGGATTGTTACGCTATATACCGAGCGAGCCAAACGAATACGAATTGAGTGGAATAACGTTAGTTCAGTAGTGGCTCGCATACTTGTCTTTCTCACCCCCCCCCCCCGCTCCGCTCGCTCACTCACCTGTTCCTGCTCTTGATTTCCAAAATATACAACCGCTGTGTCCGAACCTCTTCAAAGCCCGTCCGCCCAATCATGCCCCTAAACCGCCTCTGAATTTCAGTTGCAGCCTTGTTCGCCATTATCAAGTAGCTCCCCATTCGCTTCTGCCTCAGCCATCGCCTCCCCACCCACGCCTTGTACATGTTCTGTATCCGGATCGCCGCGTTGTCTTGGAGGTTCCTGTACCATTTGATCTCGTTGACCCGTTCCCGACCTTTCCTCCCCCTCCACCGCGCCTGCATCATCCTAGCTGCCTTGGTCTTGCAGAACGATTCCTTCTTTGTGAACGCTTTGCGCCTGTCGCACCTCGCCCTGTAGAGAGCTTGAATTTTTGTTGACGACTTGAAGAGGGTTCCGTAGTCGTTGATTACGATTCGCTCGGTGGCGCGAGAGAGCGGCCACAGACCGAAGAACGTGTCTGTTCTCCGCAACTCCGAGAACTTGTACCGATCTCGGACCGCTTTCAGCGCACTGTGGCTGCACCTAGTCCCCTTCAACGACAGCGTGACCAAAGTTATCTCATTCACGCTGTTTCTCATGCCGTCGGCTATCCAGGAGAGCCCGGTGTCCCCAATGTTGACGCAGCCTGTCAAGTACAAGGCGGCCATCCCGGGCCAGTAAGATTCCTCAGTGAAGGGTAGCATGGCCAAATCGTCAATTCCCAGGCACCCGGACAGATCGACCCGCTTCAAGTTTTTGCACTTGGAGAGTGACTTCATACAGCCTGCGCCGACCTTTTCGCAGTCTGTAAGGTTGATTGATTTTAGTCTGAGCCAGTTTTTCAGCACCTTGGCCATCATTAAGTCTGTCACGCACTCTCCGCAGAAGGCGAAGGATGCCTTTGGGAGGGGAAGGTGAAAGGGGAAAGGAGGGAGGGGTGGAGAAGAGTGGAGAGGAAGAAGGGGTTAGATTTTTGCACGACTCAACTCGACTCAACTCGACTCAACTCGAAGCAACTCTCACCTGCTTCATATTTCCCATGCTCTCGCTCAGTGGCACCATACCATTTATGGTCAACTTTATGCACCCACTCAGCGTCAAATTTTCACAATTTGTCAACATAGCCAACGATTTCAACGCCACCGTGGAAATTTGGAAGCAACCCGTTAAATTCAAAACTTTGATATTGGTTGCGCACGGACTCCTCCCAACCGCCTGCAACCCCTCAAACCCAAAATCCCTTTTCATGCCATCGCTCAGCAAGAATATGCCACTAGCATTCAAATTTTCCAGCTTGTCGCACCCCTGCGCGAGAAACCTTACCCCCACGTCGGTGACTTTTTTCAAATTTGCGAATTGGCAGTACTTGAGCTGAGGGCACCCTTCGCCCAAACATCTCATGCCGCCGTTCGTGACCTTGGAGCAATTTGTTAAGTCAAGCCACTCAATCCCTCTGCAGCCCTTCGCGAGCCACGACAATCCCGCGTCTGTGACCATCTCACAGCCGTTGAGGTTCAGCTTGCGTAAAACTGGAGATCGTTCTCCGAGCGCGAGCAGGGCGACGTCTTGTTTGTTGGTTAGAGTTAGTAGTGAATTAATTTGAAATTGATTTGGAATTGATTTGAACTCACCTGTAATTTTGAACTGCAACTCGCTGCGAGACAAGTCAATGACCTCTAAATTCGCACAACCCTGACTAACCGCCAACACCCCCACGTCAGAAACCTGCTTGCACTCCTTCAAGTTCAAATCGCGAATAACATTGCATTTCTCGGCCATTGTCTTGACTTCGTGGTCGCTCAGCTTGGAGCAATGACTCAAATCTACTACTTCCAGCTGCCTGCAGCCCTCAAAAATGTTAAGCATGACCCAAGTTGGAATTTGCCGGCAACCGCTCAGCTTCAAGGATGTCAATGCGTGGCAGCACTGCCCCACGACGGCGAAGCCGGGCCCAGCCACACCCATGCAGCCGGACAAATTTAAGTCTCGCAGCTGAGTGCACCCCATGGCAAGCGCTCGCAAACCAACATCGGTCACTTGGTAGCTTCCCTCAATCGAGCAGGACTTTAGGGTTGAGCAAACATCGCTGATGGCCTTGATTCCTCGGTCGGTGATTCGCTCACTTCCGCTAACGTCCAAACTGTGCAGTCCAACCTTCTTCATCTGCTCCTCCCACATTACCTTCTGCTTGACCTCCTCCTGCTTCGACGCGTTAAGCTCTTCTATGTGCTGGTCGTCGGCAGTCAGGCCAGTGGCTGAACCGGTCATCTCGTCCAAACTCATCTCCAGTCGTGTTTTTCTTCGTGACAGATTCTTGGGCTGAGAAACAACAGAGTTCAGCTCCAATTTCTTTAGCTGCTCCATCTCCTCCTCGAGAGTTAGGTTGCTCATCAAGGAGTCGTTCGGTCGGAACTGACGGTCAAGCTTGCTGTTGATTGCGCGCTGCACCCTTAGCTTGGTTAAAATTGCAATCTGCAACAGCGAGTTGTCTGTCACAACGAGGGACCACTTCGCAAGTTGGAGCTCGCTACCCTCGCACAACTCCGGGGGGAGATCATCGTAAGCGAGACCAACCGACTCTTCGTATTTCTTGAGCGCTCCAGACACAGCACTCGATGTTTCTCCCCAAGCCTGGTTTGTCTCGGCCGAGGGGGGAGGCATTGGGGGTTGGGTTTAAATGGGGATTGGTTATTTTTTGTTGTTGGAAAGTTAATTAATGATTCATTCTAAAGTTATCATTTGCTGCAGGTACTGGTAAGTACTTTAAGCAAGCTAAAAATAAAAATCGTTTTTATTTTCTTTTTTACAACCAACTCCAAAGTACTTTTTCACAGAGGTAAGCAAAAAGATAATTAGAGTTGGAGGTACTTCTCTAGTGGATTGTGGTATGTATAAATATAAAAATAATTTGAACCGAGTCCAGACAACTGGTGGTGTTATACCGACCCAACCCAACTTCGATTACAAGCTGAATCTAACTCTTACTCTTTCAACTCAAATCCAAAATGGCATAGCGTAGTTATCAACCCTCACATACAGTTACCAGACATGGAAGGCACTGCAGCTGTCACCCCTGACTACTATGAGAAGCTAGCGTTGACCAAGGGAGCCTCTGATGATGAGATCAAGAGGGCGTACCGGAAACTTGCAATGAAGTGGCACCCAGACAAGAATGCCGACGACAAGGAGGTTGCCGAGCTTGAGTTTCAGGCGATTGCTGAGGCTTACGATGTGCTGACCGACAAGGCCAAGAGGGCTGTTTATGATCAATTCGGGTACGAGGGTTTGAGGGATGGCGTACCTGATACGAGTGGAAACCAGAATGGCTACAAGTTCCAGAATAACGGCGACGAGATTTTCACCGGCTTCTTCGGCACGGCCAATCCGTTTGCCGACTTTGGATTTGGAGGTGAGTGTTGTGATGGGTGGCAAAATCAAAATTAAAATCAAAAATCAAATCAACGTTTTGAATTCTGAATTCTAACCCAAAACCAACCCAAAACCTCAAATCCCATCAACCAACCCCCACCCCAGAGTCCACCCCCTTTACCTCCAGGCTAAAAAAATCCGGACCCAAGAAGATGGACGCGATTGTCAGTGATTTGCCTTGCTCCTTGGAGGAGCTGTTCAACGGGTGCATCAAGAAACTTAAAATTACACGGAAGCGCTTCAACGCCGACAAAACCGAGTTGGCCGAGGAGGCCAAGGTGCTCACTGTTAGCGTGAAACCGGGATGGAAGAAGGGTACAAAAATCACTTTCCCCAACGAGGGAGACGAGGGAGAGGACGTCGTACCGGCTGATGTGGTTTTTGTCATTGTTGAGAGCGCACACGCGTGCTTGATCAGGGAGGGTGCGAACCTGGTGTACACCGCGAGGGTGTCGCTTAGCGATGCTTTGACAGAATGCGCCATCATCGTGCCAACCTTGGACGGCAGGAAGCTCAGCCTTCCCGTCCCCGAGGTTGTTAGTCCCGGCTATGAGAAGAGCATCGGGGGCGAGGGCATGCCCAGCAAGAAGGGGCGCGGCGATTTGATTATTAGGTTCAAGGTCTTGTTTCCGAATTTTTTGGCGGAGGACAAGAAGAAGGTGCTGCGAGAGACTCTGAGCGGCACGGTGACGGCGGAGACGGACGCCGTTGTGGAGGCGCCTGAGACGGAAGCGGAGGCGAACTAAATAGCAATGTGAAATGAATAGATGAGTTGAATTTGTTGGAAAATTTGATTAGAATTTCTAGTCAATCGTATAATCCCATTTTCCTCACGGCTGGCTCCTCTCGCTTCCAGCTCGTAACCGACTTTCCTGGGTGGACAACAACCGTCTTCCCGGATCGAGGGTCTACCCGTATTCCCTGCATTGTTCGCCTCTCGTTTGTGTAGGTCACCTTCCCTGCATTTCCCGCGACGTAAGCCGTCCCTCCGCTCCCAACCGTACTCCCACCCATTCCCAGGTTCACAGGTTGTGGAGCTCCCGCCACGCCCTCAACGTCGAAGTGCTTCGTCTTTGGCGGAACGGGAGGGCCGGGCCTTTTGGAATCGAAATAGGTGTTTGAGTTGGCATTTGCCAGCTCCAACACACTCACTCTTTTCTTACTACTAACCGGCTTCCCCACTCCGTTACCTGCAGCATCAGCGCCGCTGACTTTGGTCATGGGGACCTCTACCTTGCCCCAGCCAGCTCCATTTTCGTTCTTCTTGTGAACATTATTGAAACCAGTTTTGCCGGCAACTTGCACGGCGCTATTTTCGGCTGTTTCCAAGCAGTCAAGCGGGCACAGCCCACTCGCTCCACTCCTGGCATTGATCCCTACCGCGAAGTTGTCTCCCTTGCCACTATTGCCGCCCTGGAGGAAGATTTCGTCGCCTATTGAGATGTCCATTTCGCTCCGGTTGCTTGCCCTGAAATCCTTCACGCACACCATCAGACCACTTCCTTCGGGACCCTTCAGCTCAATGGGAGCCTCAATTGGAGCGGTGCGAACCTTTGATACGGTGCGCAGCTCTTTCACGCCGATCTTGGTCTTGACCAAGATGCTCGCCTGAGAATCTCTCTGAACGGCAGTGGCAACGTGCACCCTCTCCGTTGGAGCCGCAACCACTGTAACCTTCATTTCCGTCGTGCCCACCAGCTGCACGTTCACGCTCTCTGACAGATCCATGGAGAACTCGTAGTCCGACTTTTTCTGGTTCTCGAAAGAGTACTGGTACCCGAGGGGGCTGCTCATTTTCTGCTTGAAAAGGAAGATTCCCGGGGCGAGCTGCTTTTTTTCTTCGTCACCGACACTGACGGATGCTCGGCGCGCTCTGGATTGTGGTTGTTGCTGAGTAGAGTTGGTAGTGCCGGTAATTGATGGCTTGTTCTGGCCAGAAGAAGCTCGCGAGACGCTGCATCCCATGCGCAAAGTGCAAGCAGCATTTGTGATTTGTTGAACCCGTGCAATTTTAATCTTTTCGTTTCCGGGTATAATCGTCCTCACCCGCATGTTTCCGCTAGGGAGGATGGGCTCTAGTAGGGCTATTCCGGCGCTGCCGGTGAAATCGAGCGTAACTTCGACCTGATCAACATTTTCGTTGCGAACGTGGTAAATGATGTCCATTCGGTTATCGAGCGACTTGAGCTGGAACAGCTTGACGTTGGGCGCAAGTTCTTGGATCTGGGAAAAGGGGGAGGAAGGAGGGAAGAGAGTGTTAGAAATCCGTCTGGAAAATCTATAGCATGCAGCTCACATTATACTACTCACCTTCTCGGACCTTTTAGATTGAAACGCTTCAGCTCTGGCAGTTTTAACAGTTCCAGACTTGATCCCGGTTGCGTCCATATTCTGCTTGTGAAGAGAGTTCGAGGAGATTGGACGAGAGTTGTCGGTGACGGAACGATCCTGCTCACTTGAGAGGGGAGTGGAGGTTTCCATTGACTTCCTCTTGGCAAAAACCTTCTTCAGGCCGAGATTATTCGTCTTATAGGCGAGGGGAGTTGGATTGTTAGAAACGTTTGCCTTGGTAGCAAGCTCGTCGGAGATGTTTAAATTCTGCATTATGTCGTCCCGGGTATTATCGTCGAGGGCCCACCCGGGAGTGTACTGGTCCTGGACACCCCCCTGGCCGTCCTTGTAGCCACGTGTTTTCAGCCCGATGTTGTTGTAGCCGTCGCCCTCGTCTGTGAAGTTAGTTTTGGGGGGGGGGGCGGGGGCGGTTGAGGGCTTGGGTTTTGGTGGAGGAGGTGGAGGCGGAGGAACGTCTTCGTAGTCGTCTTCGATGCTAGTTGGGCTGATCACAACGAAGCTTTCAGAGGATTTCGACGAGGAGGTCGATGCCGGACTCTTGACAGTGACCGGTGCTGCAGCTGGTGCTGCAGCTGGTGCTGCTGCAACCGGTGCTGCTGCAACCGGTGCTGCTGCAACCGGTGCTGCTGAAACCGGTGCTGCTGCAACCGGTGCTGCTGCAACCGGTGCTGCAACCGGTGCTGCAACCGCCACCAATTTCACAGATTTAGGTCTCGGTGGAGGAGGCGGTGGCCTCTCTTTTACAATCAGAATTTTGGACAGAGACGGAATTTTGGCCAGTGCAGTCCAATCGTCCAAATCTTCGCACCAGCAGAGCGTAGTTCCATCAATATCCTTTTTCACAAACATATTGCGAATCTCGCCCTCGTTGAAAGGCCCCTGTTGCTCCTCGTTCTTGTCAGCCACGTACCATTCTGCATCTTCAGCCATGAGAATAGTTCAGATGTGGTTTTTCAGTTTAGCTCGCTGAATTTGGGGTAGCTTGGAAATAAAAGAGCTTAGAAGTTCAATCTGAATGGTTGTTTGGTGAAATGCTGAAATCTCTGCTTCGTGCATTTCTTTAAGTGTTTCAACAGTTCAATTAAATTAAAGTTTCCATTTGGATTTCTTTACAGAAAGTACACTCACAGCCTTCCCATCGTGCAATACTTAAACGCGAGGGGATCTACAAAAGCAGAACTAAAAATTATCCCCAATCCCTCCTTCGGTCCATCCAAATAAATCAAGCAACATGGCCGAACAATATGATACTGACACGGACTCGTACATTTCCGAGGAAGGAAACGAGCGGACTTCTGGCCCTTGGATCGAGTACCTGGATGAATCATCCTCAAAATATTATTACCACAACCAGGAAACGGAAGAGATCCAGTGGACAATGCCTGAGGACTTCAATCCTTCTGATGACGAGGCTGCCGCTGCATCCTCCCCGAACGCCGAAGATCACGATGGCGATGATAACGATTTTGATGTTGTTGTCTATGGCAACGTAAATGGCAATGATAATAATGGCAATGATAATAATGGCAATGATAATAATGGCAATGATAATGGCAATGATAATGGCAACGAGGTGGATACAGCTGGTCCAGACGATGATCTTCCTGAAGGTTGGACAATGCACGAGACGGACGAGGGTCAGCTTTACTATTACAACGAAACAACCGAGGAAACAGCCTGGGAGAAGCCACCCACTTCTTCCCGCCGAGTTTCCTTCAAAATAAAAGATCAAGATAATGAGGTGGAATCTGAAAGCGACGAAGACTTCCCCCAAAACAACAAGTTGCCCCCGAACTGGGAGGAGTACACGCACGACAATGGCAAACACTACTACTACAATTCCGAAACCGAGGAGACTAGTTGGAATCTCCCAAAATTTGCTACGCCAGCGAAGAAATCAAATCCGGATCGAACCTCGTTGGACTCGTTTCAGCAGATCGAGGAAGAGCTCAGAACCCCCCCTCCCACTACCAACACCAACATCAACATCAACACCAACACCAACACCAACACTAACACCAACACCAACATCAATGACACTCATCATGATCACGACGCATCCGAGGAGAAATTCTTGGAACTCTTGTCTCACGCGGAAAATAACCGCGCCGCTGCTACTCTCCGAAGGACACCCTCACCGTTGTTGCATCTAAAGTCGACCTCTCCTCCTTCTTCCCTATCTGACACCCAGCAGCCCCAAATAGCAGCAGCAACAGCAACTGCATCAGCAACAGCATCAGCAACAGCAACAGCAACAGCAACAGGAGGTTCCAACGTTAAATCCAAAATGCAGAAATTTCAGCAATCGACAAAGCAAGTAAACAGCAACAGTCCTTCCCTAATAACTACAACCCTTTCCACCCCTTCCCAATCAATTCCCCCAATGTCGCTGTCCAGTAACAGCGAGATCAAGCCCAAAATAAACATGAATTCCAACAACGAGGAGAAAAAGATCGAGGCAGGTGACCGTGACCGTGACCCTCCGCCACGTAACGTAAACGTAGCCAACTCCTCCCGCCACCAAGCAACCAAGACGGCTGCCGTGGCAACAAAGCTCAACATATCGAATGAACATGTTTCCAACATCCAAAACCTTCACTCAACCATGCTCGACTACCTGTCGTTCCTAAAGGGCGAGTCCAAGGAGCCGCCAACTGTGAATGCACATCTCCCCCCTCATTTGCCTTCCACAAAACCACAAATCACCACCCGCTCAGACGTCGATATCGACTACAAAGTTTCGATAGCTGAGAAGCACTCCCTCTACCCTCAGCACCTCAACTCGTTCGAAAAAGAGCTTGCCAAACGCCTCCGAATGGTTCAGCGAGAAAACTACGAGATGAAGCAGTTGCTAACGCTGCACGCCGAATCACCGACAAACAACACCCACAACTCTCCCAACCCACAGTCGAAAGACCCGAACCACTGGATAAAGGCCATCCAGAATTTAATCTCGGAGAGAGGGTCGAAATCCCACATAATTGGCAACTTGTTGAAGGACAAGAACGCACTGCTGTGCACGCCGACGATATCCGTGAAGGTGAGCATATGCGCGAGGCGAGCCAAACAAGCCAAACTAACCCACTGCTTCGCTCGCTTGGCGCAGAAGCTCTCACGGTCCATAAACGAGCTAACCAAATTTGCGGTTAACGGCATGGAGCAAATCGAAATGAGAAAGACGAAAATGACCCAAAATGAGATGAACATCGACAAGCTGAGGCAGGACAACTTGAACTTGCAGACAAAGCTGGAAATTATCACGTACGATTTGGCGGAGTTCGACGAGATAAGTTTGGAAACGCAAATGCTGAGGGAGGGGATGTACAGGAGGGACAAGAAATTAGAGGCGTTGCAGGAAGACATAAAGGTGTTGCGGGCTCGAGAAGCGGAGATGGAGACCGTTTTGGCCGAGACGAAGCAGCACTACGTGGACGAGATCGAACGCGTGCACTCAGAGGCGCTTCTGGACGATCAGAACGAAATCAGCGAGAAATTGAAGCAAACGATTGCAAATTTGAAAGATAAGATTGTCGACCTGGAGGAGAAATACGTGATCAGCAGGGACGAGATCAGCCACGCGGGGGAGATGCTCGCGAGCAGCATGAGCGACTTGGCCAAGCAGCGACTAGAGTACGAAGAGCTGGCGGAGAAGTCGACGCTCATTATGCGCGAGAACGAGGAATTGATGAGCCAAGTGAGAGCAGAGCAGGTGAGCGAGAAGCGAGAGCCGTGCTGCGACGACCGCAGGGAGGAGCTGCGTCCATCAAACCGAGCGCAGCGGAAAGGGGGGGGTCGGGGGGGTCTTCCCCCTCCACAACCCAAGCAATTTCCGCACCTCAAAAATCTCAAAAATAAAAGCGAGTGAAGCCTTACGAATCAGCGAAGCTAACCCACAAAAACCGTCTCGCTCCCCCCCCCCCTGTGCGGCGCGGCGCAGTCGGAAAGGGAAGAGAACAATGATAGCAAGGCGGAGCTGGGCATGACGAGGGTGAAAGCATTGTACTTAACCCAGCAAGTGCAAGTTCTGGCGGCAGAGAACGAGCTGATGAAGAAGGAGAAGACGGAGCTTGCGACTGAGAAGAACCGTTTCAGGAAAATGTACAGAAATTGCGACTTGGAATTAACGAACATTCGCTCGGATTTGAAAAGCTACCAGGAACTGGTGACGAGCGACGGCTTCGAAGAGCAGAGGCGGGAGGTGTTGTCGTTACGGGGCGAGAACGAGGAATTGATGGGAAGGTTGGAAAAGATGGGAACCTTGGAGGAACAGCACAAGAAGGTGAGCCCCGGGTGTGCGCGCGCGCCATGAAACTAAACTAACCCACTCGCGTAGCTTCGGGAAGATTTAAAGAACGAGAAAAGCAAGAACATGAAATTGAGCAGCGAAGACGATCAGTTCAGGATCAAGGAACTGCTAGGGAAAATAAGCTACTTGGAGGGAACGATTGGGGCACTAGAGAGCGAGAGCATCGAAGAGATGGGAGCGAGGATTCACATTAGCGGCGTTGGGGGTGTCAAGTACAACAAGGGCGAGCTGGACAAACTGAACAATGCTAGCGGGGGAGAGGGGGGTGGAGGGGGCAAGGTGAAGGCGAACAGAGTAGATGCAATGGCCTTCGACAGCTTGAAGGCGGACAAACAGAGGCTGGAGAACATGAGGACACAGGACAAAATGGAGATGCGCGCCTTGGAGCAGGACTATAAGGATATCGAAAATAGCTTAGTGAGCGGGAACGAGATCAAGAAGAAACTTCAGGCGGAGCTTGGAGATATGATGAGCAAGCTGTACATGGCAGAGGAGAGCGTAAAGACCGAGAAGAGGTGCAGAGAAAACCTTCAAAAAGCAGCCATACAGGCTATTAACGGAAATCCAGGGAATTTGATGGTTTTTTTGGATTTGTGATGGGTGGGTAATGGGTGCGGTGTGGTATGGTGTTTGGTATATAAATGTGAGGGGGGATTACTACTCTAACGTTATGTAAAAAAGGGGGTTTTTCCTACAAGTGTTACCTTTCCTTTCTTCTCGTCCCTCTCGACCATCATCAATTTGAAGGATATTTATTAATATAGTAAAACACCATGGTTAACCAAGAATCTATGCGACGACACTCAATGGATTCCACAACATCAAGGTCATCCATAAATTCTGATTCTTTCTCCACAATTGACCAACTCACTCCCCTCCAAGCCAAGATCAAACAGATCCTGAACCACCCCATTACAATCCTGTACCTCTTTATAGTTGCAATTGGAATCACCTTCACCCCCCTCATTGTTTTTGCGATCTCACCGAACACTGGGTTCCGCCTTTCAGGTGCTTACATCCCCGTGATTTTTATTCTCTTCCTCAGCTGTGTGGTTGAGTTCATCTTCCGGCTCATCATCAATGGGCGAACGTACCCTGGCTCGCTGATCTGGCTCGATTTGATTGTGATCATGTTGTTTTACCCCTCGTTCACCATCTACATGCAAGATTTAACACTTGCAATTCCGGTGAATCTGGCCTTGTTCAACCCCGGCGCCATCTCTTACTTTATCCCTCTGACTCATTCTCGTTGGGTGGGCAACTTATTGTCCAGTGTGCTCCGGTTGGGAAAGTTGTCACGCTATGTGCAGCTCGCCCTGAGCGTCTACTACAACATTTATAGCTTCGAGCTGGTGTTCAACGACGAAACCCAAACAACCCCCACCCTATCCAAACGGGCCCTAAAAACCCTGGATTCTGCTTCCCCACAGACTGTCAATCCCGACTTATCCTCCAGAGAGTCCTCCAAGGACTCGAGCAGTGGTTCTTTCGCCACCGATGCTTCATCCTTGTCCGAGGTGGCTGGAGGTGAGCGAGCGAGCCTTGTGGAAGACGAGCATACGAGCCACTACTAAACTAACCCTATCATGCATGCGCCTCGCTTCGCTCGGCGCCGGCGCAGGGTCGTACGCCTCCCGGTCGAACTCCCAGCGCACCTTCATCAACACCTCGACGACGTCGTCTCCATCTCGTGGTGTATCCTTCGCCGATCCGTCTCCCACCACCAACTCGACCACCACCACCTCTATTCCTCCCACACCATCCCCCAAGAGCCGCATTGCCAACTTTTTCTCCTCCTCCTCCTCCTCCTCTGGCTACAACAACAAATCCTGGACGGAGTGGAAACAAATCATTTCCTCTCCCACGGCGAAGTCCCAGCTCGGCATGAAATTCAAAACAACTTCCTTCGAACGAATCTCCCTTTTCGTCTTTGCGTGGGTTGCAACTACCTTCATCTTCCTTGCCAACACCCGCTCCGGCATTTTTAACGAACTCAGCAGGGAGTCCAATACTATCTACAATACTGTCAAGGATCTGCCCATTGCGACGGACGTATTTGCGCAGAACACGTTGGCGCACTATTTCGAGTGGACGCCAACTATGCAGGTGAGTGAGCCTTGAGGAAGACGAGAGCTATATGCGAGCCACAACTAAACTAGCACACTATGGAGCAGGCGTACATCCAGAACTCCACGGTCGTTCAGTCACCCCACCACGACGTTGATCTATACGACGAGACTTTGGGTTTGGTAACTTTGCCAGTTAGCTCGTGGGCAGTGCTGATTGAGGGCGGTGCTACGATTGTCATTTACGATGAGGCGTACGAGAAGTCAACCGAAGGTGAGCGAGCGGAGCGCAGCGGAGCGCAGCGGAGCTGTGGAAGGGAATAAACCGACCTGACCATATCTACTCTACAGCTCGGTACCTCATCTTCACCAGCATCCTAGTTCTTGCCCTCTGGTTCATCACCGCCCTCCTTTTTGCCAAACCGGCGATCAAGTTCGTTGTCCACCCGTTCGAAAAGCTCATCAAGCTCTTTGACAAGCTCCGCCGAGACCCGCTCGGGACTCTCAACGTCGTGTACAGGAAGAACTGGACACGGTCGAACGACCTTGTCGACAACGTCGACTCGAGCTCTATATTTGATTACACCATGAACCTGGACCACATGGAACTCAACTGGCTGATGAATTCCGTCACCCAAATCTCGTCATTGCTGAAAGTCGCCTACGGAAAAGCCGGCAGCGACATCATCAAAATGTCGATCATGGAGAACAACGGCGGCATGTTCTCAAGCAAGGGGACGAAGGTCAACGCGGTTTTTGCCTTCTGCGACATTAGGAGGTGAGCGAGGCGAAGCGAGCTAGTCACAACTATCAATACTAAAATAATTCTAATTCATATGGTATGGCGCAGGTTCACCGATGCGACTGAGGTGCTTCAGGAGGAAATCTTCAAGTTCGTCAACGCTGTAGCTGAGGTCGTGCACGGCGTCACCGACTTTTACGATGGGGCCGCCAACAAGAACGTCGGCGACGCGTTTCTCCTTTCCTGGTGCGTCGAATCTGACCAGGAGCTCAACGAGATCGACGACGAGGAGGATCCCCGCTACTACCAGCGCCTCCGAGAAATTGTCTCCACAACCCAAATTGCCGACAAAGCGCTTTTCAGCGTCATGAAGATGGTCGCCATTATCACCGACGAGAAGCAGTTCACACGGTCAATTTCCTCCGAGCGCACCCAAATGCTCGAACACGCCGGCTTGAACCACGTCAAGCTCGGCTTCGGGTTGCACTTTGGCCAGGCCGTTCAAGGCGCGTTGGGGTCGAGCAGAAAGATCGACGTGACCTACATGAGCTCAGCGGTTGAGCTTTGCGAGTGGTTGGAGTCGTCAACGAAGATCTATGGCGTCAACGTGCTCATGACGAAGGACTTCCACGTGCTGCTTTCCGTCGGCGTCCAAAAGATCACCCGCCAGGTTGACAGGTGAGCGAGCGAATCGAGCGACTGCCACATCGACTAAGCTAACCCACCGAATTCGTTTTGGCACCTTCTTCGCTCGGCGCAGGATCAAGATCCGCCTGTTCGCCAACGACAACGACGGCGAGGACCCGAACTTGGAGAACATTCAACCGATCAAAATTTACACCCTCGACATGGACATCAAGGAGCTGAAGAAGGAGCGGGCGAGGAGGAAGTTGCGAAAACTGATGCGACAGGAGCAGAAGGCTTCTTCTATGAAGATGGAAACATTGCCAGAGAATTTGAACGAGAACGAGAGCAAGGACACGGAGGGTAGCAAGGAGAAGGGGGGCTTTGAGGCCAGCGACAGCGACAGTGACGGCGACAGCGACAGCGACGAGGGGGGTGGCAGCGACGACGACAGCGGCGAAGTAGTCAACCGCAATAACATCAAAATCAAGGCCAAGAGAGCCGAGGTCGTCAGCGAAGTGGCAAAGCTGAAAACTTACGACGTCGGCATCTGGAAGACAGACCTGGACATGCGGGTAATGAGGAAACACCTCCAACCCCAGTTCATCAACCAATTCCAAGACGGCCTGGAGGCGTACTTTCGGGGCGATTGGACCAAGGCGCACCAAGTCTTTGATATTCTTGCAGCCAAAGGTGATCTAACATCAACTTACTACCTTGGCATTATCCAAAATTGGAGGAAAACGCGAACTGCGGGGAGCGAGAGTCACAAACCCAAAGATTTCAAAGGTTACAACATTGAGAGGGTGGATTTTGAAGGTTAAGTTAATAATGCATTAAATGAATGATGGATAATGTATTAAATGTATGAAGGATTGAAGGATGTTCAAAACAGCTTGTTAACCAACTTCGTTTGAGACCTTTTATTCCGTTCGGCGGCCCTCAAGTGAAACGAGGCGAGGCGAGAGAGGTTGTTTGTTTTTTGTTGAACTATTTGCTGGTGTTGTGTTCATTGTCGTGTGTTGTTGTGTGACTTTATGGTTACACGCGAAGCTCGAAACAAAATATTAAAACGGATGATTAAGAGTAGGATGTACGAGTAGATTTTTAGAGAAACATCGTGCTCGTGTTATCCTATCTTAAGTCCTCACATACCAACCTACACACGCTAAACACGCTAGTTAGTGCATATCCAATCCCTTCTCGTACAAGCCGTAGAGAGCCACGGTCACCGTCGAAGGGAACCAGCTCAGCACCCACACGCCCGCCTTGCTCAGCGCCACAAACGTGCTGGGATTGATGAACATCGCAAACCGCTCGTCAAAAGCGTAGCAGCTGACCACCACTCCGTTGACCACGATCGTTCCGCTGGGGGTCTTGGGGGAGAGGTTTCCGCTGTTCAGCACCTCCTCGACGTGAGTTACCGTCGCACCGCTGATCTTGTTGCCCACGGCCACATCCTTGAACAGAACCAACGTGTCGGTGAGGTGGTTGGGTGTCGAGATGATGGCAATGAGGAGAAGGATGGAGAAAAGCAACATGCTTGGATACATTTTTGATGGTGACTGAGGAACGAAAAATGAATGTAAAAAAAATTTAGAGGAATTTAAATTTAGCTGAGCTGAAAGCAAGATTAAAAAAATAAAATTTCACTCACCCACCATAGGAATTCCTGACCACCTCCAATTCAACCAATGGCAAACTTTGCTGCCGCTCAGGAAGAGGTCGCGGCCTCTCTGAATGAGGATAAAGTTCGAAAATCCAGCACTCTCCTCAATCCTAGTTCTGACCCCCAGCTTGACGTGGACTCCTTGTTTTCCACGAAAAAACCCAAGGACTTTGCGGCTGGACTAGCTTCAGGCCTGAAATCGGCCCTCAAGGGTACGGCTGCCGGCGCAGTATCACTCGTTGCCCAACCAATAATCGGGGCTCAGGAGTCTGGGGTGAAGGGTTTTTTCTCCGGTCTTGCAGCTGGGATTGTGTCCGGGGTCGCCCTTCCGGTATCCGGGATCGCCGTTGGCATGTACCAGATTGGCCGAGGTATAGCGAACACGTCCGAGTCAATGGGCAAGGGGAAGGAGGGCTATCACTGGGACGAGGAGAGTCGCACGTGGATCACTTACGACTTGTCGGAGGAGATAGCCGAGATCGAGAGGCTCGAGGAGGAGGCGAAGCTTGCTGGCGATTCGAGCTCGAGCTCGAGCTCGAGCTCGAGCTCGAGCTCTGCTCCCCCCGGCGGTGGCAAAAATGGCAAAAAGGTCAAGGACAGCGAGTTTTACGACTTGCTCAACGTGCAGCCGAGCGCCTCGTCAAGCGACATAAAAAAGGCTTACTACAAGGTGGCTAGAGTTTGGCACCCTGACAAGAACCCCGGGGACGACACGGCCGCGGCCAAGTTCCAAGCCATCGGACAGGCGTATCAAACCCTGTCCAACGACCAGCTGAGGGCAGCCTACGACAGGTCCGTGCGAAATTGCTACACATGGCTACATCCTCTTCTTTAACTAACCTACTCTAACTATACTATTCTTGCTCGCTCGCTTCCCCCGCTTCGCCCGCTTCGCTCGGCGCAGGGATGGAAAGGACGAGAGCGGCCAGAGCGACATGATGGCCGGGGGCATCGACCCTGTGGTATTCTTCGCCGTCATGTTCGGGAGCGAGCTGGTGGAGGGCTACGTCGGGGAGCTTTGGATTGCGAGCGTTGCAGACAGCCTGTTCAAGGAGATGCAGAGCGCTGAGGACATGGAGAAGAAGTTGGAGGTGAGTTTGATTCAGTGGTGTCGAAGTGACTAATTCACTCCTAACCAACCCACTCCCAGGACCCCACCTCTCTTCTGGGGGTCGGCGGAAGCGGCTTGAAGCAGCGTCGCCGGGAGGTTGACTGCGCGCTCTTCATTAAAGGGAGAGTCTCCGCCTTCGTCAGCGAGGCTGAAACCGCCCTCGACTTTCGGACGAGCGTTGAGAGTGAGGCCACCGAGATCGCCAAGGGAGCCTTCGGGGCGCCGTTCTTGACCGCCATCGGCTTTGCGCTGGAGGTTGAGGCGGAGGAGTTCTTGGGATTTCAGCAAAGCTTCTTGGGATTGGACGGGCACGCGGCGAGGGCTAAGAAGCGGGTGAACAGCATCAGCGAGAACGTCAACATTGCCGGAGCGGGATTCAAGGCTTTCAAGGCTGGACGGAAGGCGCAGAAGGACATGGAGGGTATGAGTGATATTGGTAGCGGGAATGATAATATAACGGACGGTAACGATAACAATGGTAATGATAATAACGATAAAGATAACAAAGAAAACAATAATAATAATAACAAAAAGCAAAAGCAGGACAAATTAGGTAGTAGCGAGGTCAAGGAAAAAGACAAAAAAACGGGAGAAGATGAAATGATGAACGAGAAACAACAAGCCTACGCGGCGCAGAAGCTAGAGGACTCGATGCCCATCATATTGAACTTGGCCTGGGCCATCAACACGAGGGACATTACAAAAACCTTGAAGCACGTGTGCAACAAGTTGTTCACCGACGCCGGAGTAGACCTCGCGACGAGAGCAAAAAGGGCGGAGGGGGTCAGGATTTTGGGAGGGGCGTTCCACAAGTGCGGAAAGAGCAACGGGGGCATCAAGGGGGGGAGCGAGGGAAAGAGAGTGAGCGAAATGAAGACGAGGGCCGAAGTTGCGATTGCCACCACCATGGCCAAGGCGCAGGGCCAGGAAATGACAGCCAGCGATGCTGAAGAGATGATTGCAGCGAGCAAGAAGATGGCGGAGGAGCGAAAAGAGGAAGAGAAAAAGGAAAAGGAAAAGGGAACTAAAAATTAGCTTGGTTTTGTTGATATAAGATTTCAATTGTTTTTATATATATTGGTGGTGGTTTTAATCGTTATTATGCTATGCTGGTTTGGGCAACAGGAAGTCTACCACAACGCTGGTTGGTCCATCCCCAGCCCCAGGCCTCTGAATGCACATATTTAGGAGTGCAATGCCCTTGTGGAGGGTGCGGAGGGAGGATGAGGTGGCGGGAGGGGTGGTTGGGGCCTTGCACGTCAACTTGTGCTTCTTCCACGCTGCTTTCTGGCACTCGGGTGAGCAGTAGAACGTGCGTTTGCACCGTGCACATGGTTTGGCGGGGGTGGAACTGCAGACGTCGCACTTGCGAGCCGGCTTGAGGACAGCCTCAATTTCGACCAGCTCGGCCTTGTCGTACTTCATGTGCTTGATGAACGTGCAAGCGGTGTTGTAGGGGCCGTAGATCTCGTGGTGCTTGGTGGGGAGGTGTTGTCGGAGGAGGGTGGGGTAGGGGGTGGAGGAGACGTGGGTGGGGGTGAGGCGGAGGACCTTTACGATCTCTTTGCACGCTTTTTTGTTTTGAGCAAAATCAAGGAGCGTGGCTCCCTGGGGCCAGACATCGAAGGTAGCCTGAAGGGAAAGTGGGTGCCGATGGATCATTCGAAGAGCAAGAAACAAGAGGGACTCGCTGTATGTCTGGCTATTGCAAGCAATGGCTCGAAGAAGTTCAGAATTGTAGTATTTGATCACTTCACGCACCCACTCGTCATCGTGCTCATCGATGAACTTGTGGCAGTCTGCATACGATCGTGATCTGATCCACCCAAGCATCTCCTCCCTCCAATAAGCCACTGGTGCGTACAAGCGTACCATCTCCTTACTACCCAACGAACAAGCTTCCTCGGGAGTGAGGGAGAGCAAGCCGATGATCTCAGCACAGGCTCCACTCCTACTGGCAATGTCGATGGGAGTTTCGCCTTTATTGTCTCGTGTGGTGAGGGCCTCGAAATTCCAGCCAATCGACTGCACGCCCACACAGGCAAGAGTATGTGTGTGTGTCTGAGCTTTCGCTGCCATCCAATGATGTGGCAGTCGTCCATGCTCATCTCTCTCCTTGTACTTTCTCCTGAGCAAATCTACGTCACGACCTGGGTGATACATGACTCCATGCACAGCGGGCCAATCACGCTTCTTGAGCCACTTGTGGTGCTCATTGGAATTCATATGGATATATACACCAACAACACACCTCGTGAAAGCTCTCAAACGAATATTGCGGGACAACAAGCACACAAATTTGTCTTCGAATATTTATTTTTTGTAAAAACTGTTAACTTTGGCATTTATCGCCCTCTATGCCCACCCAGAACCACTCAATCGCGAAACACACACCTTCAATTGCGAATATCTAACTAATATCAATCAAATCTCCACCTACCGCCTCTGCCCAACAATGAGCCTCGATCGGAAGATCGACAGGCCTTCGGCCTACGAGATCATCCCCAACCGTCTCTTCTACACAGCTCTCCGAACCCTCCCCAAAGAAACTCCAACATCAACTTTTTTCTGCATCGACTCACAGCTGGTGTATTGGAATTTCTTCCTGGACTTTGGCCCTCTCAACCTCGGGCAGCTGTACAGATTCTGCTCAACATTGAACAGCAAGCTCAAATCCGAGCAGCACAAGAAGAAGGCTATATACTACTATTCGGGCACACACGGGCAAAAGCGGGCCAATGCGGTTTTCCTGATTTGCGCTTGGAAAATGCTTTACATGGGATCTTCGGCTGAGGACGCCTTTGAAATCTTCAAGACGATGTACCCCGGTTTTCCTCCGTTCCACGATGCATCCCCGTGCGCCTGCACATATAACCTGTCAATTTTGGATTGCCTCATGGGTCTCCAGAAGGCCAAGCAATACAAATTCTTCGATTTTGATAATTTTGACCCGGATGAGTATGAGTACTACGAGCAGGTCGAGAATGGTGATCTCAATTGGATTGCTAAGGACAAGTTCGTTGCCTTTGCCGGACCCCACAACTCTCGTGAGGTCAGCCGAGAAGGTTACCGAACCTTAACCCCAGATGATTACATTCCTTACTTCAAGAAAACGGGGGTTAAGCTCGTCGTCCGTTTGAACAAGAAATATTATGATGAGCGAAAGGTGAGTCGATTATCATATATTTTATATTTAATATATAAAATTAACACTCACAATAAAATTCAGTTCATTAACGCTGGAATCCGCCACGCTGAAATATACTACCTCGATGGTTCTTGCCCACCCGTGAGAATTCTCAAGAAGGTAATAGAATCGTTCGAATCAACGGACGGAGCAATTGCGGTTCACTGCAAGGCTGGGCTTGGCAGAACTGGAACTTGCATCGGCTGCTACATAATGAAGGTGAGCGAGCGGAGCAGGGGGGGGTCGAGGAAGACGAGAATATGAGCCGAGCCACTATTAAACTAACATTATTATTATTCCACTCGCTTCGCTTCGCTTCGCTCGGCGCAGCACTATAAATTCACTGCTGCTGAGATCATCGGGTGGATGAGGATTTGCAGGCCGGGGTGCGTCATCGGCCCACAGCAACACTTCATGAAGGAGATGGAGCAGCAAATGTGGCAGGAGGGAGAAGCTATGAGGGCCAGAGTGCAGCGAAATTTACCACCTCCGTCGCAGAGTCAGAGCGACTACGACGAAGTTGACAGTGGATTGAAGGAAATGAGTGTCAATTCCACCGATGAGGCGGTGACCGGCAGGGCAGGACAGGCCGAGGCATTGAGAACGCGGAGAGAGGAGCAGCAGAGAGCGAGGAGGAAATGATTGAAATGCATATTGTTCAAAATAGATGTAAAATGGCGCGCTTTAAAGCTTAAATCTAAATTGTGTTGGTCGTTGTTGGTCGTTGTTGGTCAATCTACCTTCAATTCGTTCAAGAACAAGAAGCTCTGCAGCAACGGGACGACCTTAAGTCGACTCCCGTCACCCAAAACCACCTTAACGCCGTCCAAGTCCGTGCAGCACAGGAGCATTTCGCTCTTGAACAAGAAGATGCTCACGCTCAAAATGGGCAGCAGCTGCAAGCTATCGAAACCTAAACATGTGGTTAGTTGTGTATTTGTTGCAAGGGTTCTAGGGGCCGAAAGACAGGGGAAATTCCAGAAGTCCGCTGTACCCAAGCGTTGATTTACGAGCACTCTTGATTCGATCCTTTCGGGGACTAACCCGATTTTTAACCGCGCATGGAGGATATGGCGCGATCGGTCATTGTGGCTCGGTTTCTTCGCATCGCTTCGCCCCAAAATATGCTCACCTATTATCCGATCCCAAAGCAACAACACCTGCTCTATATCCAAAAACGTGCTGAAGGCGAAATGTATCCAGGTGAAAGCAACCTGCAGAGGATGCACCTTGATGCTCAGCAAGTGAGCGTACAAACTTGGCGAGTTTGACAATAGCAAATCTTCAAAAGTTTTGCACAGATGAATTAGAAAACCCTCTCTACTGTCGATCACGTTCAAGCGGCAGAAGAAGCTCGCGTACAGAGACCGAAAAGTATAATACAAATGCTCCTCGTCCTGGTAAACGAACGACAACGGCGCGGCAAAGTTCACCAGCCGCTTGAAGGGGTGCACCCCGCTCGAGGGCACGTTCATCTTATCTCCCGTTACTTCGTTCTTGAAAATCAAAGGCTCGTGGGTAACCACATCGGCGTTGTCCAGCAACCACGGATCGCGGCTGAAACTCATAACCACGCCAGTGAGGACCTCCACGAAGGGGAAATAGGTAAAGTCGTTGCTCACGTTCTCCACGTCCATCCGGAACAGTTCATCTGTAATTGGATAGGTTACCTTCTGCGCCGGCGCCGAGCGAAGCGAGGCGCATAGAGTGGGTTAGTTTAGTAGTGGACGTAGCCTCATCAAGGCTCGCTCGTTTTTACCTCTACCAATTCCCTCAATCCGTCGTAGTGCGATCGTTCTTTATTTGTAAATTCCGCGCTCAAGCCCATTGCCGTTCTGTAGATTTTGCTCCGGAGAGAGGCCGGGATTCCAAATTTGGCGTATTGCCTTGCAATTGGAACATAGCCCTCGCCTATTACCTTATTTCCGAGGTTTAATCTATGCGCAATGAATCGGCTGGGATATGGATATGGATATGGGTGTGCCAGTGAGTTGAGTTGAGTTGAGTTAGTAAATATATATAAAAGTCATGCGCACGCCAATGTGAAAAAAAAAAAAATAGGCGAACTACTAAATCGGCAGTTTCTCCACCTTATGGAGGTTTTAGGCGCTCAAAATTGGACACGGTGGCGGGTTCGGCCAGGCGATCTTTTTGAACGAGGGTGTTATATTTGGACGGTCCAAATATATTATCGAATATATATTTTCGCGCTCGCTCGCTCGCTCACTCACTCGCTCACTCACTCACTCACTCACTCACTCACTCACTCACTCACTCACTCACTCACTCACTCACTCACTCACTCACTCACTCACTCACTCTCTCACTCACCTGCTGTCGTTGAGAAAGTCGTCTACCCCAATTTGCATATACGTCGGGTGCAGCTCTGCGAATGTTTCTCGCAGGTTGATCATGCTCGGGGTTGAAATTTTCAATTTGATCTGTCCAACGTTCGGGTGGTTGGACTTGCTGTTGTTAGTTGGGTCAATGTGCTTGATCGCGTCGAGGAGGTCATCAGAGTCGAAGATGAACCTTATCTTGCTCTTGTTCTTGGGTGTGGCGGGTGTAGGTGTGGTTATGGGAGGAGTTGGCTCGCCCCCGGAAGAGGAATTTTCGCCCCCCTCGCCCTCACTCAGCTTCCTCACAATTGGCTCCCCGCGCTCCACCGCGACTGCACGAATCTCGCTGTTAATGCTGCCGCACCAAACTTTCCTAGCCGCCTCGACTTGGGGAATTGGGTCGAAGGAACAAAATGATTTTTTCTCGTCCAGAGCCAAGCGAAAAATCAGGTTGCGGATTGGGATCTTTAACGAAAGGTCCTCTATCGATGTTTTAGTGGCTTCGAACATGTTTTGAGGGGGTTGAACATGGTTGGAAGTGGAGGAGGTTCTTGGATTGGATTTTTTACCACCGCTTGAGCTTGGGGTCGTGGTAGCATTGAACTGGTTGTTAAGGATGAGCTTGACAGCAGTCTCTTTTGCTGCCGACTTGGCCGCATAGTAGTAGGTGTGGTTTTTTAGGGTGTCGATGAGCGTGTTTGTTAGCTCCTGGGAGTTGGACATGATGTTTGAATAAATATCAACGTAGTTTCAGTGTCGATTTCTCCTTATTATTCTTAATATTTCTATTGTGTCTATGAGTGTGTGCGTTAGTGTTATTTGGGAATAACAGGTTGCCTCCAGCCCTCCACAAAAATAAAAAAAGAAAACTTATTATACCTGAACTTAGAAAATATTATCAAAATAACATTCAGCCTCATGGCTGGACATGGTCATTATATAATTCACTCCCCCTTCCTCCCCAATTTCTCTTCCAACCCATCATGCAGGAAGAAACTGTAAAGAAGTTTGTCAACCCACATGCATGGCAGCAAACACTCCATTCTCCCTCATAGCCTCGTCTGGCTCTTCGAAGGTGGTACACATCTACAACTTGAAGAATTCTCTCCTTCACCCACAACGGTGTTGCCGCCGCGGGCAAGAAAATACCTATAAACTGCGCGACTGGAGCAACGATAAGTTCGTGTATGCCAGCGAGGACGAATGATCTCCGGTGAGCGAGCGAAGCGATCGAGCCTTTTTACAGAGAGTGCGAAGGTGACTAACCCACTCCTAATTAATCTCGGTGCAGCGTGCAACAAATCCGGGAAGGTGGAGTGGGTGGGAGGGGTTCTGTGCGCGAGCACGGCGTGGGGATTCTGCTACTTCTACCGGGGGAAGCGGTGCCCAACGAGGTGACCAAGTTGGGTTGCTGAGAAATTTGTTTGCCGGGTGGGATAGCCAAGGGACAACTGGTGTGTTTTTTGCCCTGGTGGGGGTAGTGTGGGGGGTGGTTGGACTGAGCGATAGGCTGCTTCCGCAATATAGCATTTATTTATTAGGAAGAGATTATATTAAAGGTGATATAACGCACGGAAAGGAGGAAGAGTAGAGTAAAAAAGTAGTTAATAATTCTTTTACACTCCTTCGTCTCTTCAACTCTCAACTCTCTTCTTTGCTTCCCACCCCCTAAGGCCCCCTCGCCTCTCCACCTCACACTTACTGGTGGATGAGCTGGATGCTGCGGAGATTGACTGTCCCCCCCGCCCATGCCCCAGAGGCAGGGAAACTAACCAAGACCCAGGCACCGTTTTTGGCGTCCACAGAGCCTTCCCAACCAACGTGGTTGTTGTTCATGGCACCTGGTGGATTATCCACATGAACAACAACCACGTTGTCGCCAACAACTAGTGGGGTCGGTTGACCCTCCTCCTCCAGCATCATCAGCGCGTGCGCCGGAGCCGGGGCTTGGGGGACGACAAGGTCCAGAGGGGGTGGGGGGGTGGGGGGAGGGGGAAAATGTAGATCCAAAAGATTCTGGGCTGCCACCAACCTCCTCTCAATCCTCCTCTGAATCATCCTCTGAATCATCCCCCCCAGAGAAGCCCAAAACCTGGCAGAAAGACTGCCCAGCAGTTTCAGAAGGAACCAGACACCCACCGACCAAATAAGCTTTAGAATGCTTTCAACGAATATCGTCAAGTCCCAATGTGAACTGGCAAAACTGACAATCCTTTCGGCAGCACTCGCAAAGGACAAGACGTTCCCCACTGCATATTGGGTTAGATAAAATTTTTGCCTGTTGGGCTCAGTCAGGACAATAGGGCACCTACATACAACATGTTGTTGAACTTTACTCACTCTGTGTGCGGAAAAATGGATAAATTGGATGGTCTGAGAAAATCAATTTAAAAAAAGAAATACAAACCTTTAAAATTACACACCACACACATACATTTCTACCTTCCTAGGATATTCCTAAGGTATATAATATATACGTATATATTTTTTGGCACATTGGTTTAAGTCCACCTCCTCCTTGGTCTATTATACCTTCATCAATTTCTTGGCTGTGTGTGACATGTTTGACTCCAAGACATTAAACGCTTATGGGAGCTTGCTCAACAAGAACGATGAAAAACAAAAAGGAAACGTATCCAATGGGATCCTGGGTGCAATGCAGAGTGAAAAGGCAATGGCAGCAATTCAGTTTGCAAACCAACAAGTCGCTGAAATTAGAAGCCTGGCAACTTCCGGACCGTTGACCTTCCAAGTTTTGAGTCTGATTGGCGGCCTAGCGATGACAGTTCAGTCTGTGTTTGGATCATTCGGGAAGTTTCTGTCTTTCTCACCAATGCAATCGCTGATTGAGGGTGAGTTTTAATGAGCGAGCGAAATACACTCGCACAACACCCAAAATTAGACCGATGACGAAAAGAAACACCGGGTAACGCCGATTTCATATTTCTTCTGATGAGTAACATGAGCTTTTTAACCCCGAGGTCTTATAATAATGACTCCTCCCCAATCCCATTTCCGGTACCTCGTTAGGGACGTTAAGCTAACACACACACACACATAGTTTACTGCGGTTTTTTTGGAATCGCAATTGTTGTGCTGGAAGGGCGACGATACGCTTGCACCCATAGGTTTCAGAAAGTGTTGACGGACAATTGCAAGATTCTCACGTTTACATGGGGTCGAGGACTTTTTTATATTTTTGCTGGGTCGCTTATGTTCAGTTTGAGCAACATGGTAGACATGCTAATTGGAGGATATGTGATGTTTATGGGGTTCACTTCCGTTGTTGTCGGGAGACATACAGCCAGCAAGCTCACAGATTTGAAGCATTCGATGGGGTCGGCAAAGGCAGTAAAAGCGAAATTCAACGAAATGGATGTTGACAATAACGGCAGTCTGGACAGCAAGGAGCTTGCCAACTTGTGTGCTTCTCTTGGTTCACCGCTCGACCACAATGAATTGTGCGCGGCATTAGACTTGATGGATCGGGATAAGAACGGGAACGTGTCGTTCGAGGAGTTTTTCGAGTGGTTCAGTGGCTGGAATTTTGAGAAAGGTGACGCTGGGTTTGACGACACGTATAATCAGGCACAGTTTGCCATTTGAAAATGAATTGGAAATTCTATTTTTAATCTTTTTATTTATTATTATTATTTGTGGGGTGATCCATTATTGGGCCCCCCCCATGATATTTAAATTAGTCCTTGCTCAGAAAATTGAGGTAGGCTGCCGTCGCGTCAAACAGGTCGTTGAGCGATTTGAAATTCTCGTACTTCACATTAAACTCAGCACAAACTCGTTGGACATCTTTCGAGATGAGTGGCAAGTGCTCGTGGTTCAAGTTGGGGAATAGATGATGCTCTATCTGGAAGTTCAGACCGTTACTTATGATAAACATCATCGGAGAGCTCGTCGCGAAGTTGTTGGCCGTTTCCACCTGTGTTCTCGCCCAGGAGGTTGTTGTGGATGCAGAAGACGCTTGGCCAGCGACCATACTGCTCTCGTTGAAGTGGTTGATGCTCGAAAAGATTCCGAACAGAATTCCGGTTGTGCTCAAGTTAATGACCACGCAAAAGGCTATGTAAATTGCGTGAGTGAGTGAGTGTGTGTTGTTCAAAAAAGGGCTCAGCATGAGCAAATAGAAGAACAGAAAACACTCGATCAAGCAAGCAGGAGAGCTGTAGTGAATGACTTGTGTAACGCCGTGAATCGAATTGGTTGCCAACATCTTCAGTGGAATAATTAGTCCCGTGCCGAATGCCACAAGAGAAAATACCATAATCACGTACAACCTGTTCGACTGATTCTTATAGATCGGCCTGTTCTTGAAGTGCTTATGGACCCGCAGCAAGGTATCGTAGTGGTGCAAATCGGGGTCAAGATCGATGTCGTTGGTGTGCGAGTGGTGCGCATAAGTGTGTTGGTGCAGCCAGAGAGTGCTGTTGGCGAGGAAGCCGATGCCATGGAGGGACAGCTGCTGGATTTTCGGGTACTTGAGAGAGACTGCAAAGTGACCAGCGTCATGACCGAGGGAACCGAGAAGCCAGCCGGAGAGGGAGAGGAGCAGACTGAAAAATATCGTCGGGTGGGTGGCATGACGGTGGAGGAGGAGGAGGGTGCTTATGACAAGGAACGAGTAATAAGCAATCCGAGGGTAAGTTGCGCAACGGTCGTTTGTTGTTGGATCTATGTTGTTGGCGAGGAGAGTCTTTCTCACGGTGTTTGTTAAGGCGTCGTAAAATGGGTCTGAACCAGTGGAACTGGAACACTGACTCAATCTGGTGGAACTGGAACACTGACTCAATCTGGTGGAACTGGAACACTGACTCAATCTGGTGGAAACTTCAAAAATCCTCAAACGCTTGGCGAACCGCCCTTTGTCGGAAAATTGATGGTAAGATTGAACCAGTGCAGTGCAGTCCCGCCCCTTGCCCAGAAGAATGGCATTGCGACCGCCAGGGTGTGACTCCACAAAGCTTGTGAAGTCGAAGAGCGAATCGTTTATCTTCCAGAGATTATCCATATGGCTGACTCGACGATGGACGATCAAACAATATACGTCAGTGTATGGGATAGCTTTTGGTTGGCTGGAAAATGAGAAACAAATGTGTTTGTTTCAGCAAAATTTATTTTCCTTTTCGCTTGTCACTTCCACCCTTGGCGAGGTTTTCCTTTTCCTTTTCCCACACAAAAAGACCACCCAGGATGAGCGTCCGGGGGTTATTTGCGTCAGAGTCCGACAGTTTCAGTGATGCATCGTCGTCGTCATCTGAACAGGGAGAAGAAACCACTTCTTCTTTCACCCCCGGCATGGATAATGACATCAACCGCGAAAACATTATAATAAATTTTAATGGTGATGTAGTTGCCGGGTCAAATTCAATCTGCAGTCAGGCTTGGCCGGCTGCCTTCGACCTGATTGAGTTTTTTAGGGATTTGGTGTTGAACGACTTTGACCTTGGGGAGTATAGTAACCAAGGGCTTCAACTTTCACCTCCGCCGCTTTATTCCGTTGCGAGGGATAGGCTTCGGGCGGCTTTTATTCCCCCCCCCTCCTCCTCCTCCTCCTCCTCCTCCTCCTCCTCTCTTGCCCTGAACGTTTTGGAGCTGGGAGCGGGACTAGGAATCAGCACCATTGGCCTCCTCTCCCTGCTCTCCAAAAGCAAAAGCAAATTCAAATTAAAGAACGTTACCGCGATCTCGACCGATTTGGAGGAGGCCATTGACGGGATGAAGAAGTGCGTGGAGGAAAACAAGAGTTTGTATAATTGTGACTCGCACTCGCACTCGCACTCGCACTCGCACTCTTGCTTGTGCTTGCCGCTGATGTGGGGGGGGGGGGAGATGGGCAAGGAGATTGCTGCCTGCTGCGAGAGCATTGTTGATAAATTCAATGTGGTAATCGCGAGTGATTGCGTTTACTGGGCTGAGCTCCACACGCCCTTTTTGCAGTGCCTTAAGGCGACGCTCGCGGCATCAAGTCCCAACGCTGTGGCGGTGATCACGGGCGTGAGACGGTGGAAGAGAGACACGAAGTTTTACAAGCGGTTGACCGGCGGGGCGGAGGGGCTGGAAGGTGTCATGGTTAGAGAGAGTATTAATGTGGTTGGGAAAACGAGTAGAAGGGAGATCAAGAGGGTGTACGTAGTGTGGCTAAAGCAGAAAAAATAATGTTAGGAAATTAGAAATCAGAAATTAGAAGAAAATACGCTGGTTTAAAATTTGCCTTTATTCGAACCTCGCTCGATCGTGAGCCGAACAATAATCGATCTTGTTGCCAAGCGGAACGACCGAGTGCTGGTTCAGCCCGACGTGGGAGGTGTAGTAGTGGGTCTTGATGTGGTACATGGAGATCGCCCCGCTCATGCCCTTGACCTGATAACAATCTTTTGTGTAGTTGAACAAGTTGGGGTACTCGCGGATCAACTTCTTGTTGCACTTGAAGTATACAGCGTAGACTTCGTCAAAACGAATTAGCGTGTTGAAGAGCCGGAGGTCGATCCACGTGAACTTTGAGCCGCAGAGGTAGCGCTGCTTGGACAGGAGCTCCTCCATTTGATCGAGTGCGTCGAAGAGGTCTTTAAAGGCTAACTCGTAAGCGGCCTGGGACGACGCGAATCCGCATCGGTAAACGCCATTGTTGATGTTGGGGTAAATTATGTCGTTGAGCCGGTTTCCTTCCTCCCCTAGTTCTTCTGGGTACAGATCGACTAACCCTAACGATTTATTATTGGCCAGCTCGTTAAAGTCTTTGTTGATGATTCGGAGAATTTCAGTTGACTCATTATTGACAATCTTCTTCAATTTCTTGTCCCACAAGACGGGGGTGGTGTACTTCCCCCCCGTGTCCTCAGAGAGCTCGTACAAGTCTCTAATACTAGAACATCCCTCAATCTGATCGCCCGAGCCGTAAAGCTCGTCACCCGAAAAAGAGCCGTGGCTGTTGGAGTTTGAGAGGGGTTCGTCCGAAGCTTTTCGAAACACCCACCCACAGTGCGAATCATCCGGATTGTCCGGGCGGGTTCGTTGCCAAGTGGGGTGAGTGATCGAGTGACTGATCACATCGTTTAGACCCTTGATGGAAATCGCCTGGAGAGCACCACAGGCCCACGGACAAGCTACAGACACGTATAGATGATACCGCCCCGCCACTGGCTCAACAGTAGTCGACCGATGCACCGAGTCAACGCGAGCGAAGGCTCCATCCTTTGCCATCTCGGCCAGAGCAGTTCTAGCCTGGGTTGTTTTGGATGACATACTTCGGCTCGAGTTGAAACGTGTAGGCTTTAAAACGCCGGTGTATAGAAGGCGGCTCTGTGAAAGGTGGGGTAGAAAGGAAAGGTTGTAAACGGCGTATGTTGCTCGCATTAATGAGTTTTTTTAATCTTGGCGGCGATTAAGATTGACGGCGAAATATCGACCAAGAAATATTTTTTTCCCATGCTATGCTATGTTAACATAGCATAGGAATGCCTTAGCCTAAAACATAAAAACAATCCTACTCATCAAACAATCTATTATTTTATGAATTTTCCCAACCCTCCTTAAACCTTCCCCTGAACCCCCTCTTCCTTCTTCAATTTCTTTTTCTTTTTCTTGTTTTTCCTTGTCTTAACCACATCCTTCTCGTTCACAACTCCCATCCCTCCAATCCCCACCCCCCCACCCCCCCCGCCCTGCCCCCCCTCCTCCTCCTTCTTCTGCAGATCAATCTGCTTCTTCGCCCCCGCCCCACTAATAAACTTCCCGAACTTCTGCCTAACAATCGGCTGCCTGAGCAGCTCCTTCAATTCCCCCTTGGCCTTCTCCGCCTCCTTGAACTTCTGCCGCTCCCTCTCGTCCCCCCCCGCCTGCCCCTCGTCGATCCAGTCCTCATCCAAATCCAAGTCGGCGTCCTTCGCCGCCTTAACGAACCAGTTGTTGTTGTTGCTCGTTCGCTCCTCGAGGTTCTCGCTCTTGTAGATTTTCTGGGCCAAGGCGACCCGCTTCGCCGCCGAGGCGAGCAGCATCGAGTCGACGGTGGCCGGGGAGAAGGTGATTGGCGATTGGGGGGAGGAGGAGGAGGCGAGGGCGGCCGAGATCTTCTTGAACATCTTTTCGTCGGAGGGGGGGATGAGGGAGAAGGAGCAGCCTTTTCCGTCGATTCCGCGCTGTTTATTTGTATTTGTATTTGTATTTGTTTTGTGTGTTAGTGTTTTGAGGTGTGTCGTTTTCGTTTTCAAATTAATAGATGTTGTTGAATCATTCAGCCAAGGGTTGTATCGTTCAGGTATGCGCCTACTAAAACGCTTTTCAGAAACTCTAGTCCATGTGTTGTAATCACATTCAATGTTTTTTTCATTTCAAATTTCACCCATTCTCGTTTACTCACCGCAGTCCTCCCACTCCGATGAACAAAGTTCTGCACGTCCCTCGGACAGTCGTAGTGAACGACCGAGCTCAAGCTCGGAATGTCCAGCCCTCGAGCCGCAACGTCCGTGGCGATCAGAACCCCGCCCTTGCCCTTCCGCATCGATTCGATTTTTTTCAGTCGAGATTTCTGCAAATAAATTGAATGAATTTAAGTGAGGTTAGGTTAGAGTTGGTTGTTGTGATTGTCGATCGACGGGAAATGGTTGTTTTTTTTTCTTCAAAATAAATAAATCAGAGATTGTTCACATAACCTCCACGTTCCGCGCCCACCATTTTAGCGGTGCGGACTTTATGTTTGTAAGGTTCGCCCGTAGGCAATAAAGGTTTCTTCGTCATTTTTGTATGTTTTTTTGGTGTTTTTTGGCTCGCTAATTCGCCAGTATTTCGCTCACTTACCTGGCTCAATCCACTATGCAACAACCCCCCCTCACTCCCCTCCCCAATCACCCCCAGCAGCTCAAGCGTCCGTGCAACCCTCTTCCCCCCCTCAATGGAGTTAACGAAAACGATCGTCCCTCCCCGTCCAACGTGCGGGCTCGAGATTAGGAAAGAGTAGAGGTGGGTGTCCTTTGCGAGGGTTGTGCAGGGCGTTGAGAGGAGAGTTAGGCCGGGGGGGAGGAGGGATTTTTGTGTGCCTTGGGGGTTTTGGTTTCGGTTTTGGTTTGGTTGGTTTTGCTGCTGCTGCTCTGAGCTCAGATCAACAACCTTGACAATCCCGCTGCTCCCGCTCATTCTAAGGATCGTCGCAATCAAGCTCTCCTCCGGAAGGTCGCCCTCCTTATCATCCTTTCCCTTTTTCTTCTTCTTCTTCTCCTTCTCTTTCCTCTTCTTGTCCTTGTAGCTCTCCTCCACAGGCATCGCGAGCGTCGCAGAGAAGATGAACGTCTGCCTCTTCCACGCCGGCTTCTTGCTTTGCTTTTGCTGATTTTTTTTATGCTTTTGCTTTTGTTTGAGTTGTTGTTGTTGTTGTTGTTGTTGTTGTTGTTGTTGTTGTTGTTCATCCTCCTCCTCCTCCTCCACATCCACATCCTCGTCCTCCTCCATCGCACCACCCACCCTAAGCAACCCCGTCTCCTCGTCAATCATCTCAAACGGCATCATCTCAGTCTCCACCTCTCCCCCCCCCAGGCCAAGGGCAATGCTTGGCTTGGAATTAAACATTCCCTTCTTTTCCCTATCCTTTTCCTTTTCCTTTTGTTTCTTTCTAACCCCCCCCC
>BRYC01000263.1:13758-29937 GCA_030267985.1 Parmales sp. scaly parma | reverse complement strand
CCCCGTCCCCCCCCCCCGAGAACAGCTCGGAGGAGAGCTCCAACTCGGAGAGGTTGGCGGACGAGCCAAGGCCGGGGCCCTTCTTCTTCTTCTTCTTCTTCTTCTTCGAGGAGTCGTCGTCGTCGTCGTCGTCGTCGGACGGCTTTCCATCCGCGTTGGACACGCCGTCCACGTCCCTGTAGTGGTAGTCGCTGAGATTCGCCATGAACTCGGCCTCGTCGAACCCGTCGTCGTCATCTTTGTTTTTGTCTTTGTCTCTGTCTCTGTCTAGAACGGCAACCGTTGCCGTTGCCGTTGCCATTGCCGTTGCCATTGCCGTAGCCTGGGTTGGGGTTGAGATTGGCCGCTTCCTCTTTTTTGACTGGCCCTGGCCCTGGCCCTGCCCCTGCCCCTGCCCCTGACCGAGGCCTTGGCCTTGGCCTGGGAGGGCTGCCTTCAGTTTTTTAGCCATGGGAGAAATATGGAATAACTTTTGTTCCCTCTGCGTGTGTAGTTTGTTGTTTTTTAATTTTTGTGGTCATTGAAAAATATTGATAAAATTAATAGATGAATAGATTGAAAAAAGGATTAGAAAAGTCACTCTTCCTACAAGCGCCATAAATCCAAGTCGTGTCCTCCCTTCCAAACCCAAGTTATCTAAATCTAATCTAATCTAATCTAATCTAATTCTAAATATCTAAATCCAAAATCCAAATGGCCCAAACAAATCAGAAACAAAAGCCACAGCCTCAGCCACAGCCCCAGCCTCGTCAGAAGTCAAAAGCCTACCTCACCCTGGCCCTCGGTCCCGCCACCCTTGGCACAATGGAACTCCTCCTCCACAGCGACATCGTCCCAAAGACCTGCCTTAACTTCCTCGCCCTGTGCAGGAACGCGTCCAAGCCCTGCTACCTCAACTCCCCCATCCACCGGGTGATAAGGGGGTTCATGCTCCAGGGCGGGGACTTCACCAGGGGGGACGGGACCGGCGGGAGGAGTATTTATGGGGACGGGGAGGAGTTCGAGGACGAGAACTTCGACCTGAAGCACCGCCAAAGGGGGACGCTTTCCATGGCCAACAGGGGGCCCAACACCAACGGGAGCCAGTTTTTCATCACCTTTAAGGCGGCCGAGCACCTGGACGGGAGGCACGTTGTTTTTGGGGAGGTGGTCATGGGCGGGGAGGGGGAGGGGGTTCTCAGGGCGGTGGAGATGGTTGAGACGGGGAGGAACGACGTTCCGACCAAGGAGGTTTGGATTAAGGATTGTGGGGTTTTGGATGGGGAGGAGGAGGAGGAGGAGGAGGAGGAGGGGGGAAAGGCAGAGGCAGACGCAGAGGAGGAGAAGGAGAAGGAGAAGGAGAAGGAGAAGGACAAGGATAACGAGAATGAGGTAAAAAAGGCTAAAAACGGATCAAAAACTCCAAGAGAAAATTACGGGTCGGAGTCCGAGGAGGAGGAGGAAGAACAAGACCCGACCCAAACAAGCGCCTTCGCGGCCATGACCTCGGTCCAGCAGCGCCTCTACCTGCTTAAAATGAGCATGAACAAATCCCGCAACCTGAACCGGCGGGAAACGTACTCGGAGGGGCAGAGGACGACCGAAAGGGGGGCGAGGAAGGAGAGGAAAAAGTTGGCGGGGAAGGACCGGCTGGACAAGCAGAAGGAGTTTATAGGGGATTTGAAATCGAAGGGATTCAGCAAGGACAGCAAATTCATGATGGAGGTGAGCGAGCGAAATGCAAATACAAATACATATACAAATACTGCGAGCGAGCCTTGAGGAAGACGAGAATACGAGCGATGAATCAACACCCGCGAAATCAAATGAAATCAAATCAAATGAAATGAAATCAAATGAAATGGAATGCCTACAGACATAATTAATTAATTGACTACATCCAACTCAACTAACTAAACACTTCATTACAAATGCGCACAATCTCGCTTCGCTCGGCGCAGTCGTCGACGGCCAGCATCAGCAAGGCGGAGAAGAAGAGGGAGAAGGTGAGCGAAGCGAGCGAAGCGAGCGAGCCTTGTGACAAAAGATTGCGAAGCTGCGAAGCTTCGTGCGGAATTGCTTTACTTTAGTTTTTGCTTTTACATGGAATCATGGCTACATCCACTACTGAACTAACATTATTCCACTCCTCTATATTTGCTCGCATTGCGGTAAAAACGCACACAATCTCGCTTCGATCGGCGCAGAAGGAGAACGCCGCGAGCTGCGGTTGGGAAATGTACAACAGCGAGAGCCAGTACAATGCGTACGACAAGACGTTGAAGCGGCTGGGCGAGAACGAGGGGGGGAGGGGGGATAGTGGGGGCGTGTACGACCCTAGCCAAGCGTTCGGGGTGGAGAGCCAGACGACCAAGCAGGGCGTGGAGAGAATGGCGGAAGAGTTGAAGGACAGGAAGAATGTTGAAAGGAGGAGGAAGAGGAATCTTCACGGCGCGGAGGACGTCGACAGCATCAATGATAGGAATGCAGTCTTCAACAGGAAGATCAAGAGGGTTTTCGACAAGTACACGGTGGAGATTCGGCAGAATTTGGAGAGGGGGACTGCGTTGTGAAGATAAATTTTTAACTCACAAAAAAAGTTTTTTTATTAAAAAAACAAAAGAACATTTTTTTCTCGCCACTCGCTCGCTTTCATATTATAAAACGACAAAACAAAACATTTCCTGAACGCACACTTCCTCGCGGGGTGTGGGCCCCCCTCAACCTGCCTCCACCGCTTTATCTCCCCTCGCTCTGTCTTCAAGTATTCTTTCTTCCAGCCAACCTAGACGACCATCAAATTTTGGGTCCGGGGGGAAGATTTCCTGCTCGTCGTGGATCCAGTTTTTGAGGGCCTCCCCCATGACAGACCTCTCGTATGCTAGCCTTTTCTTGGACACGTACGGCGTGTATGTGCCTGTCCCGCTGAATTCAATCGCCCGCCTCACCCCCTCCGCCACGATCCGTACTGACAATCCCAACATCTTCTTCACCTCCCCCACTAACCAAACCTCGTTCACCAGGGCCGTGTCGATAAGCCCCGTCGCCGTGACCATTGCAATATTAAACCCCAACTCCTCAGCCTCCCGTGTAGGCCTTCCCTCCTTCGCCGAAGAACAAATTTGGTCCAAAACTTTCTCGACGCCCTTAGCGAAAGCAGGACCCCCCGCAGTCCGCGGGGGCGGCGGCGCAAGCGGCGCGGGTCCAAGCGTGGAGGCGGCGACAGTGAGGATAGCGTTTTGCCCCTCGACGGTCGTGCTGAGCTTACCGACGAAATTTAGTGCTGTTTCGACACTGCGTTTCACCGATCTCCGGCTTTGGGCCTCCTCGAAGGTAGGGAAGGAGTCTATTGTTTTGTCTATATCCTGCTTCGTTATGCGCGCAGGCGTCGTCGCTCTCGCTGTATCGGGGAAGGGGGTGACTACCTTGGCGGTCCTGGGGCGTGATTTCCTCGGGGTGATCGTGGGGGGGGGGTGTTTATGGTGACGTTGCTGTCATCGGAATTATGGGCGGCTTGGAGCCGATAAAAAATGAGTCTAGTAGCGTGCTCGTAGGCCCTGTTGAAGGTGCTCATCTTCGCGACCGTGTTGTAGTATTCCTTGGGACCCTTGCTGCACCCGAAGCCAATGATTTTCACCTCTCTCCACTCCCCCGCCTCCACTTATATGGGGGTGAGCGCATTCCACGCCGACACCATGTTATGGGCCGATAACATGGTTCGGGTGCGCGGTGTGTGCGAAGTAACGCCGAGCATGGCGAGTATTATATGTTTCCTCGCCACCTCGGGGATCTCCTTTATAATGAAGTTGGAGAAGGGCACCCACAAGCCATCCTTAGGAAAACGCCTTAACAAAATCCGAGGCAAATTTGAAGCAATCATGAATCGCCATCCTCCGCGACCCGCCGTCGTAACGAAGGCTCACAAGCGTGAGTGGAGTGCACTGTTAAACGATGGGCCGCGGGCAGTGCGATTTGAGGACAGGAAGGTGGAATTACTTTCTAAATGGAGGCGAAGTTTGGGTGTGAGAGAGGGGCCATTGGTATTTCTTTTTGCAGAGCCAGTTCCTTCGAAGTTGTAGAAGGGTCACATAAAGGTTTTAAAGTTAAATTTGTCGTGAGGGGGGAGATAAGGCAAGGGAAAAATTTTTTTTTTAAAAATTTTCGGATTTCGATTTCGGCCTTTATTATGCCAAAGTGATTGAAGTGTGATCAAGTTTAGATCTTTACTTATCTCTTAGCTAAGGCAATACGTCATCAAGATATGGCTCAAGTCTTTGTTGACGTTGAACAACCACCACCCTCCACAAGACGAAGGTCCAGTTTCTTCCACGATCCTTCCCCTCCTTTGAAAAGAAAAGACCAATTTCAATTTACACTCACTGAGCCGGATCCGAAAGTTCTCAAGGCGATGGAAGATCCCACTTGTTTTCTTGTTTTTGGCAAAAAGAAAGGGAATGAGTTCCGAAACGCTCTCAAGGCTCTTGATGGTGGTGTTTACTACATGCTGTTGCAATTGGCTGGCTACACAAGCCGATTTGTTGGCTTGCTTTTTGTCATCACCGGTGGATTTGAAATAGCGTACCTCGCGTCGAGTATAAGAGCGCTAGACCAGTTTGACATCTTGAGCTGCCTAGCAATTTTCAACACCCTTGTTGTTGTTGTTATCGAATTTATTCTTGGATTAGATTATCGCTCCATGCTGTACAACAACCACTGTGACGGCATGTCAAAACAGTTGTTTCTGGGTGGGATGGAGCTCGAAGGAGATAGTAAAAACTTTACTTTGAATGACTATGAGAACGTGTTGACTTTCACGCACGCGGTACAGCTTGACAAAACGAGAAAAGGTTTTCAAGTTGTCAAGAAAATTGTCGTTTTCTTGTCTTTACTTTGGCTCGCAGCTTGGTGGCCACCAGTGATGGTGAGCATACTTCACAAGCTCGAAGAGAATGACATAAAAAGTGTTTTGTTTCTTAGTATGATAGCAATTCAGAAATTACTGGGTGTTGCTTATGCAGCAGCTGGAGGCACCTCCGTGGTCTTCTTGTCGTTTCTTGGTATGAACAGCGTTCAGGCGCTGACGAATTTTATCGAATTAAAGACGGAGGAGGAGAGGGAAACATTTCTTGACTTGGCGGAGGTGAGCGAGCGGGCGTGTAAATAAGCGACGTGCGCGCTCGACGTGCGTGCGTACGTGCGTGTTCCGTTCGTAGCTAACAAATTTTCTCGTCTTTCAGTACTTAACCATCAGCTCAAAGGTTAATAAACTCGTTAGTAACGTGAAGCGAAACTGCAACATATCTGGGTTCGTCGTGCACCTTTATCTGGTGTACACTATCTTCTCGGCTTTGCAATTGGTTGTTGGGGTCTTAGGGAACATCCACAGCGATGGGCTTCTAATTCCTGTGTGGGTGCCAAACAACTTTTTCGTTTTTATGATGTTCTTTTTATTCATAATCACGAGTCACGGGTTCATAAATGTAAAGTTCGAACTTCTTAATGATGCGCTCGCGCAACTGAATTTGCTCTTGAGAGAGAAGCAGGCAGCTTTGATGATGAAAGAGGAGGAAGACGATGAACAGATGCATATTAAACTTCAGACAAATGCGGAATTGCTCACCGCGCTGCTGAAGACCAAGAAAACGTGTGCAACCTTTCTGGGCGTTCCGATCACAACACGAATGTTGGGCACGATATATGGTGAGCTCGTGTTTACCATTCTGGTTGCTCTTCAATTTTTGTTGAACCGCTTCGACACAACGTTCACGCTAGAGTATCTGCCCCAGCCAATTAATAATTATAATTGAAAACATAGAGCAACTTTTAATTTTGCCTCAAAACTACCCTTCGCACACTGTTCTTGTTCATCTATACCCTCAACCCAACCCAACTGATTTTGCGCAGCTGCTCAAATTTTGTCGGACCTTGTTCCTTCTCCCCCTCATCACCAAAAACTTCACAAGCTTTGCTGCTGCGAACCCCCCCCCCAATACTATAAAATACCTTAGCGTCACCAACTTCATCCGCATTTCCTTCATCTCTGGCGTTTCTTCGCCGCCCTGACGAATTGATTGCTGAGAACGAGCAACGTCATCCCGAAGCTGCTTGTATCCGGTAGTGAGGGTGTCAATAAGTTTTATGACATTCGTGAACGCATGGGCCACACCCTGCATGTTCATTCCAACCATCTCGGTTGCCATGCTGACACTAGCCACTATTTGGTTGAACGAAAAGAGGAGATTCATTGCCCCTCCTCCACCCATTCCCATCCCCCCCATGCCCATTCCCATCCCACCCATCCCATACCCCATGCTGTTCATGCCATAACCCATTCCCATTCCGCCCATGTTCATACCGTAGCCTCCCATTCCCATTCCCATACCGCCCCCCATTCCGTATGGTTGCATTTGATTAGTCATTTGGTTATGCGGTTCTACTTGGTCAACTATTGAGGAGGAAGAGGAAGTTTGTGAGGTTTGTGCACCACCAGCGGCTTTATCTGGCTGGGTGCTCGTCATAGGTAGTAAGTAGGTGGAGGGCTGTGTTTTTAATGTGAATTGTTCGTTGGTTGTTGGGGGGTAAAAAGATTGAATTGAGAGGAGAAAACTTATAAGAAAACAAATCATTAGCGCTGGCAGCTGAATTTCCACACAACGAGATTCAATTCATTGCGACCCGATTCTCATATCATAAATTGCTGCAACCAACCTAATCCCCTTCTCGTTTTGAGATTTTCACTAACAAAATATCCTGATGCCTTCCAACGAGCACCACAAGTGGCTCAAGAATCGTGATTGGTCCGCGGTGGAAGCAGCCAAAATGCACCCATTTAGAAACCTTGATTTGCTCGCGAGAAAGTACAAGGAGAGAGATGAGCATGGACGACTGCCACATCATTGGCTCGCATTGAAAGCTCAGACACAAACATATGCTCTTGCCACTGTGGGCGTGTCGTCGATTGATTGGAATTTCGAGGCCCTCACCACACGAGACAATAAAGGCGAAACTCCCATCGACATTGCCCGTAGGAGTGGAGCCTGTGCTGAGATCATTGGCTTGCTCTCCCAAACTCCCGAGGAAGCTCGTTCGTTGGGTTGGGAGGGGATGGCCCGCTTGTACGCACCAGTGGCTTATTGGCAGGATGAGCTGGTTACTTTGGTCAAATCACGATCGTGGGCAGTCTGTCACAAGTTCATCAATGAGCACGATATCGAGTTGGTGCGTGAAGTGCTCAAATTCAGGAATTCTGATCTTCTTCGACATGTTGCTCAGCAGAGCCAGGTATACAGCGAATCCCTCGTGTTTCTAGCTCTTCGAATGATCCATCGGCATCAACTTTCCATTACGGATACAAATTCCGCTGGCCAAACGGCCCGTTTTATTGGATTCAATGCGTGCCGTGAGATCCGAAACGTCCTCCGCCTCACCCCCGCCCAAATCTCCTCCACTCCCTTCCCCACCCTCCTCCGACAACACCTCCCCAAGCAGTTCGTAGACGACGAGGTCTTCGGCACCTACAACACCGCTTGCACGTTCATCAAACACATGAAGTACGACAAGGCCGAGCTGGTCGAAATTGAGGCTGTGCTAAAGCCGGCTCGCAAGTGCGACGTCTGCAGCTCCCTCGGCGCGAAGCCTTGCGCACGGTGCAAACGCACCTTCTACTGCTCATCCGAGTGTCAAAAACTAGCCTGGAAGAAGCACAAGAAGACGTGCAAGGCGCCGACGAGGGTGGCGGCAACTAAGACAGAATTGCGAGTTTTGCACAAGGGGATTGCGTTACTGAATATGTGCATACAGCGGTCTGGGGCTGGGGATGGACCGACCAGTGTTGTGCTGGGGTTCCTGGTTGTTGGTTAATAAAATGTCATGTTTAATTCGAATCGTTTTCAAGAAATCTATTACCACACTTGTGGGTCCGTCTCCAGCTCCAGACTGCTGAATGCACCGGTTTAGTAGGAGCATGCCCCTCATGAAAAACCCGCAGTTCTGCTTCACTCGCCGCACTTCTGGTCGGCGCGCCTTGCCTTCCAACCTTTCTTCCACGCCGATTTCTGGCACTCGGCGGAGCAGAAGTAGCTGGTTTTGCACAGTGCGCACGCTTTCGTCGTGGCGGTCTTGCAGACGTCGCATTTTCTAGTCGGCTTCTTCAGCGCGTCCTCCACCTCCGCCAGCTCGGCCTTGTCATACTTCTTGTGCTTGATGAAGGTGCAAGCGGTGTTGTAGGTGCCGAAGACCTTCTCGCCAACGAATTGTTTGGGGAGGTGTTTTCGGAGGAGGGTGGGGAAGGGTGTGGAGGAGATGGTAATTTACTTGGGGGTGAGGTGGAAGACCTTTACGATCTCTTGGCAAGGATCAAATTGATAATCCTCAGCAAGCTGGAGTGTGACATGTCGCCTTCTTTTCTGTAGCTATGAGGGAAAGTGGGTGTCGATGAATCATTCGAAGAGCAAGAAACACGAGGGAGTTGCTGTATTCCTGGCTCTCTGCAGCAACAACTCCAAGAACACATCACATCGATAATTGCTATATTTGAGCACGCCTACATAGGCAAGAGCATGTGTGTTTGTGACTGAGCTTTCTCTCGAGCCTAGATTTTTGCAGTAAGTGTATTTATTTTGATATATTGGTAAATCGTGGATCTTTCTGCCACGGGCCAATCAGTCTTCATAGGCCACTTGTGCAGCTGGATAGTCGGCTTGAGGATATATTTTAAATTTATATCTTATTTCTATAAATCACTCTATATATCCACCCCCTCTCCAACTCCTCTTCCAACCCATCATGCTGGAAGAAACAGTAAAGAAGTTGTCGGACACATTGCATGGCAAGGGAACACTAACCTTTGCAGCAAACACTCCATTCTCCCTCATAGCCTCTTCTGGCTCTTCGAAGGTGGTACACATCTACAACTTGAAGAATGCTCAGCTCCTGGAGCAGCTCATTCCCAAGTCCTCCACCCCCGTCTCCTTCCTGGCCTGGGACAAGACTGGCAAGCTCCTGGTTATAATCCAAAAAGACTCTCCAATAATTATGGTGTGGAACAAAACCTCAAAGAAGGCCACCCACATAGACCTCAAGCTGAAGGAGCTAATATTTGCCAAGTTCTCGGACGACTCGAAGGAAATCGCTGTGGGCACCTCCCGGGGCACCCTGCTCATCTACAACTTGATATCCGACACGAAGTACACCTCCACCCACAACGGTGTTGCCGCCGCGGGCAAGAAAATACCCATAAACTGCGGCGACTGGAGCAACGATAAGTTCGTGTACGCCAGCGAGGACGGAATGATCTCCGGTGAGCGAGCGAAGCGAGCGAGCCTTGTGAGAAAAGAGTGCGAAGGCGACTAACCCACTCCTAATTAAAAATGTATCTCGGTTCAGCGTGCAACAAATCCGGGAAGCTGCTGGCAAGCGCCAAGCTTGAGGGCTGCGTTTGCGACGTTAAGGTTGCGAACAATATGGTGGCGGCGAACTTGGGAGGGGAGAAGATTCTGCTGTACAACTTTTCTGAAAAGAGGAGTATGAAGTTTGAGAAGATTTACGGGAATGTGGTTTGGTTCCAGGTGAGTGAGTGAAGTGAGTGGAGTGAGTGGAGTGATTGGAGTGAGTGGAGTGAGTGGAGTGATTGGAGTGCGCGGAGCGGAAACTAAACCAACCTTATCCCGGCGCAGTGGCTGAAGGACAGGAGCATCATTGTGGGGTTCAAAAAGGGCTACATTGTGGTTGCGAGCACGAACACGAGCAACTCGAACGCTGGGGGGAGGTTTTGCATGAGGTTTTTGAATGATGGGGAGGAGCTGATCGACATGAGCTACTCAGACACCCACCAAAAACTCGCAATCTGCGGCAGCCAAAATACGCTAAAAATAATTGACCTGCATACGTGGAGCGAATCGGTCACCAAGTGCAGGGCAATCGACAAGGTGGAGTGGGTGGGAGGGGTTCTGTGCGCGAGCACGGCGTGGGGATTCTGCTACTTCTACCGGGAAGCGGTGCCCAACGAGGTGACCAAGATTGTTGGGTTGCTGAGAAATTTGTTTGCCGGGTGGGATAGCCAAGTGACAGCTGTGTGTTTTTTGCCCTGGTGGGGGTAGTGTGGGGGGTGGTTGGACTGAGCGATAGGCTGCTTACGACAATATAGCATGAAATATGTGTAGAAGGCGAAAGATAAAGGGGAAGAGAGGTTTAGAAAAAGGCAACATCAAAAATTCAAATTTCCATCTTTTATTAAACTCCTTTTCTCCTAAACTAGGTTCAGGTTGGACCGCTTGAAGCTTCTCTCAGTCCCCGCAAATTCCCCATTGGTAATGGTGATTTTGATCCACGCACCATTGCGCTTGAGCACAGTGCCTTCCTGACCAACATCGTTGTTGTTGATTCGTTTTTTCCCGGTTGGGCTCTCGACAACAACCACCTTGTCGTCAACGACGAACTGCTGCAGCATCAAAGCGTGCACTGGGACTTGGGGTTTAGGGGTGGGGGTAACGAGGGCTTCAGCAACAGCAACCAACCTCAATCCTTCCCTAACTTTTTTTAGAAATTTTCCTAGGGCCTTGGAGGTGCTGGCGAACACGGCGAGGGGCCCAACAATTAAAGCAGTTTGTATGCATGCCACACACACGGATCGGCTATATTTAGCCGTAACGTCAACAATGCTATTGGACATTAGGTCGATATACTGGGATAAGAACATCATATCCTCAAATGCAATAAAAGGCATGTTGTCAATCTACGAGTGAAAGGCATGGGGTTAGATACATATTTGCACATTTGACGAGGCAAGGCAAAGGGGCATATACCCAACATATTCACTATGTACTCACTCGCGTGTAGAGTAATGAAAAATAAAAATGACAAATATGAATTCTTATTTTTCTCCAATTTTTCTCCTATGCTAATATATGCTATATATAGCATAGCCTATAGCATTTATATATAAAATCGATTAGAATTTTGGACTTAAACTTACTTCGCTTTCGCCCCCCCCACCCCTAAAGTACAATCATCTTCGGCAAAACTACTCTAGCCATAACTCCGTAACTCAGCATGTCCTCTTTCTCTGCTTCTCTCTCCTTCCCCCACACGATCATCTCATCGTACCACTTTTCGAATTCCTCCTCCTCCTTAAGCTCCATGCTCTTCAGAAAAACTTCCTGATCGAACCTCAATATAAAGCACGCCTCCGCATCTTCCTGCGTCGGCTCGCACCCGCACTTCTCCCCCGCCAGACCCCTCCCCCGCGCCGTGCTCACCTTGCAATACGTGTAGTGCAATATTCTTGCTCCGGCGAAGTCTTCCTGAACAAATGTCTTCTTCTTCTTCCCCCACACCCCCCGGGTCGTAAACCTGTGCGCCCCGTTACTTCTCAGCCCCGGGGCGACCCTCGCCACGCTTTTTCCGTTTGCGTACGTCAAGAACGGGCGAGCGCTCTTGGTGTCGGTGTGGTGTTTTTTGAACAAAGTGATTTCTTCGAAAATATTGCTCTCCGCCCCTCCGGGCGTTTCGGGTACGCCCTCCCAGTTCACCAGCAGCAAGCTGTCGACCGACTCGTCTATTTTTCCTAGTGCTTTTCTGAAATCTAGCGTCTCCTCTCCCTCTACGAACCCGGGATAAATCAATTCGTCGCCGTCAATGTGAGCAAGCCACTGGACGTTATCCTCCAAGGCCATCACAATTGCCTCTTCCATGTTCAAGCTCTGCCGCACGAACAGCTCCCCGTTGCACCGCAAATCGAACCAGCCAGTGAGCCAACCCTCCTTGACCACCCTCTCGCAAATCTCCGGGTTCTCGCAATACAATCGCGCGCTTTTTTTGGTAATTCGCCCGATGGAGGAAATTTTGCCACCCTTCCAAACGAGCTTAACGGTGAGGAGATGCGCTTTGGGCGTGGCAAGAAAGTCACCGACGCTACGTTCAAACTCTTGGAAGTCCGTCTGGGAGGCGTGCTCGCAGAAAAGGTAAAAGTGCGAAACTCCAATGTGCTGATAATATATTAGCCACGAAGCAAATGAAGGAGAAAATGCTCCGTTGAAGGTCGAGACTATCGAGATGGTGTCGGAGGAGGAGGAGGAGGAAGGGGGGGCGGGCTGCAAGGAGGTTGGTAGTGGGTTGGTGAGAGGAATTCCTGTCTGGGGGTCAAAGAGAGATTTATCGATATTGTGGACTTGCTTATTCGGGTGATGGGGGTGGTGTTGCAAATTTATTATAGTATAAATCAACCCTGCCAAAATGAAACTGACCAAGACAACTGTTCGGAACACACTTGAAAATGTAGTTTGTGAAGTTGTTCCAGGAGTGGTTTGTGAAGTATATAGTTGAGTAGGTATCATCGTCGTGGGGAGGCCTTGTCGAACCCTCATGATGTGTATTAGTGGGGAGTTTATTACATTAGTGTTGCAGGAAAAAAAAAAAAAAAGATTTTTCTGTACCCATTTAAAGCTTCCCTAACTCCCTCTTAAAATCCTCTGATATGCCTTCATATAAAGAAACCGTCCTTCGTCGTGCCCAGGAAGTAATGCAAATTCTCGATGAAGATGAGGACTCAGCCTCAGACTCAGACTCAGACACAAACTCAGACTCAGACTCAGACCCAAACTCAAACTCAGTAAACCGAACCAGAGCCCGAGCCACCAACATCAACCACTACGTCCCCGCTCTCGACGGGATCCGTGGACTCATGCTGATGTGGGTGGTGATGTTCCACACCATGTTTTTCGCCGGAGCTCAAAACCTCACTCGGCAGGACGTCACCATGATGACCAAGAGCATGATGAGCAGTTTACCAATTGTCGGGAACGGGCACATGGCCGTGGACGGGTTCTTCGTGTTGAGCGGCTTCCTGATTGGGCGCGGTTTTCTCCACAGCCCGATCCAGAGCCAGAGCCAGGGCCAGAGCCAGAGCCAGAACCGGGCAAAAACCACCGTCATATGTAAATTCCTCCTGCGGCGAATCTTCCGGATTGTGCCGTCATTCTATGTAACCCTGGGGATATACTGCTTCGCTGTCTCGTTCATGGACGGCGGGGGGGTTCGTCAGTGCGGCGGGATGGGGGAAATGCTTCGCAACTTGCTGTTTTACCAGAACACGTTCCCCTTCACCGAACAGTGCTTGGCGTACGGTTGGAGCTTGTCGGTTGAGATTCACTTCTATCTTGCGGCATGCGTGATTATGGTGGTGATGAATTGGGGTGGATGTAGATGTGTTAGGGTGGTGGTGGTGGTTGGCTGTTTGGTGGCATCATTGATAGCCAGGTATACAAAGGCGTCGGAGCTGGAGCTTAAAGGAAACGTTTTCAGCCTCACTGTGATGGACGTAGGCAACGTTTACTTCAGCTCGACGTTTTACGCCAATACGCAGTTCCGGGTATTCGCGTGCTTCCTCGGGTTGTTGGGAAGCTTCATCACAACGTTTGACGAGCAGAACAATGGGTTCAGCCGTCGTCGATGTACAACAGCGGGGACAATTGTATCAGCAGCAGGTAGAATTAGACATGACGAGGGGGGTTCGGGAGGAGAAACTGTCGGCGGGGGAAGCACAACCTCCATCGTGCTAACCACGAAGGCTAAATTTTTGGCCCACGCGGGGGCGCTGGCGTTCATCGGCGCCGTGGTGGTTGCGTCGCTGGATTATTCGGGTATATCAACGTTTGACGAGCCAGCGGTAATTCTCATCGCTTTCGTGCGCCCACTATTTTGCCTGTTGCTCACAATGGTGATTGTTGGCTGCGTAATCATGGCTCCAATAATAGCGGAGGCGAAGGCGGAGGAGCCACAACATTATAGTAGGAGGCCAACCATTCACGTTGTTTGGGGATTTCTGTTGAAATTGCTCAACTCGAAAATATTGAGTGTTGTTGCAACGCTATCATACCCTGGTTTCTTGCTGCACCCGCTGCTAATTTTGGGATTCTACATGGTGAATCCGTTCAGCGCGGTGCCGAGCGTGCTGCAGTTGTTGGCTTTTTTTTGGGTGAACTTGTTGAGCACGATGGTTTGTAGGTGAGTTGGGGGGGGGGGGGTTTGGGAATGGGGTGGGTATATAATAAATACTAAACAACACACACAACAACAACGCACAACAAAAACGCAGCTTCGCTATGCACGTAATCGTTGAATGGCCATTCATGCGATTAGAAAAAAAGCTTGAAACGAAATTGTTCGGACTATATTCCGAGGGCAATTTTAAATTCGAGGAACGGCTACTGAGAGGAAAGTCAGGCATCGATAACACGGGCATAAACACGAATTACGAGCTCCTTGCGTTGAAAGGGAGGGGGGACCAGGGCGAGGGCGAGGACGAGGAAGAGGGCCAGGATGAGATTGATTTTGTTGATGAGAAGAATAAGAGTTTTGAAAGTGCAGATTTTTAAAAATAGCACCACTTATTCTTCAATAGCGCAAATTTTATATCACCGCTTCTGCTTCTTTAACCGAGCATTTTCTAGCTCAAGGGCGTTTCCACTCGTCACCAACTCCTCCCACTTCCGCCCCAGCCCTCCAATCTTCTGGATCACCTCCTCCTGCTCAGCCTTGCGGACGGTGTTGATACCGTCAACGCTCATCTTGCTCTGCTCTAGCTCCTCGGCCAATCCTTGCTTGAGGGTCGCAAGGCTCTTGTTGTGAACGAGCCACTTTGTTGCCCCAAACTCTTGCAGGAGCTGGAGATTCATTAAAGTGGTGTTGGAGTGCTCGTAGGAGGCCTTGGTGGCACTGAGGGACTTCTTCCACGTGTGGATGTCGTCCCGGGTGGGAGCCACAGAGGATTTGGCGAGGAGGAGGTTGTAGTCGGTAAAATCGGTAGTTTTTTTGGCACCACCATTCCGTTTCACAGTGGAGGCGTATTCATTATTGAGGAGGGGGGTCGGGAGGTGGGAGGTGGAGGAGGAGGGTGGGTTTTGGGGGAGGTGGGATAGATAGTTTGTTGGTGGGGTGGAGGAGGACTCCATGTCTTTCATTTCCGCTTCAATCAAAGAGAGAGCATAGGTCTCGTAATCGGGGTGGATGTAATCTACATACGGAAGTGATTCTAGTGGCCGTGGGGCATAAGACATTGGTTTTGGAGAGTGTATGACGCCGCTTTTGAGAATGGACAAAATATTTTTATTCACTCAAAATTCACTCTAAGTATGCTAACTGCGAGAACGTTCTACGGTAACTCCAGCGAAGTGGAGTGTGTTACTTTGACTCTGGACAACAACCATATTTTGTCTGGCTCTGACTTTGCGATTGTCCTCCACTCAACCCACACCAGCAAAATAGTCAACAAAGTCGACGATGCTCATAGCTCTTGTGTTCGAGGTATAAAACAAATCGTTCTTGGTGGCGGATTTGTTAGCTGCAGCAACGGTTCACATAACAATCTCAAGGTTTGGAACCCCTCCCTCGAGCTGGTCCAGACCTTGGTGGGACACAATACTCATGTTTGTTGCGTCGCCGTCTCTCCATCAGGCTCCCATTTTGTTTCATGCGATGCCTCCGGGAAGGCGATTATTTGGTCGGTGCCGGGGGTGGGTGGCGGGTGGGCGAGAGTGCAAGTGCTAGAGGATCACATGGGTTTTGTTCAAGCAGTGTGCTTCTCCCCCGACGGCAAGCAGCTGGCTACTGGAAGTGACGATAGGCTCATCAAACTCTACAGCTTCAATGAGGGAAGTGCCATCTTAGCGCACACGTTGGAGGGCCACACCCAATACGTCTGGTCCCTCTCGTTCTCTCCCGACTGCAAATTCCTTTGCTCGGGAAGTTACGATAAATCCAACAAATTTTGGAACCCTGCCGATGGAAGCTTGGTGAAGAGCATCGACCAGGCTCACACCTCTTACATCAATAGCGTCTCATACTCCCCCAACGGGCGTATTCTTGTGAGTGCCGGTCTAGACAATACGATGAAGATCTGGGATGCTGAGACTTTCGAGCTCAAGCACACGTTCGAGCAGGAATTCACCACCAACCAGGTCACCATGACGGCCGATTCCAACTACATTGTTTCGGCCAACTACGACCACACGGTTAGAATCACCTCCTGCCGTGAGTACCACCTCACGGGCCTCACCCCTATCCTAAACCTCATTCTCCACGTTGTCTACAAGTGGGAATTTGTGTCCTTCCCGAAGCACACCGAGGACACCTCAATCCTCGAGGAGGTTATGAAAAACCTTGCCGAACTGGTGCACAACGGCGGCTACAACGTCACCTCCGAGA